>PVIU01023569.1:0-27169 GCA_004026605.1 Ondatra zibethicus
CCCATTTTTCTTTAAACTCCTGTGCCACCATGATGCCTTTCTTCCTCAGTAGATCTATCAAAACTTATACTTATTGACTATATTTTAGCTTTTAATCTATCCACATTATATGCCATTGCTTGCTATTTCCAATAACTCTATTTTTGAAGTAACTAGTGTGGGGTACCCAAATTTTTTTAGATGTTAACACTAAAACATTCAATGTTATATAATAATGCCAAATCTATTACTAGTTGTCTTTCATAGACCTGAAGAAAAACATACATTTTTATTTAGGATTCATATGTCTGAGATATCTATATACATTGCCTTAAAATTATGAAAGAAAATTAAAATTTTATTAATTATATACATATATTTGAATATATCTTGCAAAATGGTAGTTGTGCCATGACATCTTCAGGATCATTCATAGAAGTAAGTCCTACACAAACATAAATTACATCTAGGTTTTGTGAATATTCTTAGTAAACTTTCTCCTGCCAACATCTCCTCAGCACCTACAAAGCCTCTTGGCATGTCTATGGCTTTATACATTTTACAAAATGAATGAACGAATGCTTAACTATTAGAACAACACTCACTATCCTTTGATTTTCTTTGTAATTTTGCTAGGCAATACCATTTTGTTCATATAAGAAATAATTGTGTTGCGCAAAAGAAAAATAAAATAACAAAGAAGTCATATTCTGGGGAAAATAGTAAATGAACATATATAGATTTCCATTACATCTGAGTACTGTGTTTGGAGTAGCTTCAAGAAGAATGGTACCATCACTGACTACTGATGCACCAATGCTGCGGCTGCCACTTAACCCTGACAAGTGACATTTCAACCCCCTTAAAGTGGAGTTTTATTATGAACTGGAGGATAACTAAGTATCCAACTGTTGATCAGTAGAACAAGCCCAACTTACAGAATAGGTCAGAGGACTTTTGGTGCCTTATGAGATGGAAAATTAATTGTTGGACCTCATAGTATTCTTTGCTTCTCCTTGCTAGTGTTATAGAAGCATGGTCCACAATCAGAACCAAATTATGAGTGACTTTTAATTTAATGTGTTCAGTAATATCGTTTTCTTCATTTTTTGTAGTTTGAAATAAGAAAAAAATCAGATGCTAATTATCTTGATAGCTGTCACCTTGATAATGAGACAGACCACACTTCTTAGAAGGGAGTAAGGTGTGAATCCAAGTGTTAGATTTAATCACTAAAGGACATAATGAGAAATGGAAGATCCTAAGCCTGAAGTTGAGAAACAAACTTAGGAGGACATTTTTATTGTTATTCTTAGTAATGTGTGCTTCCAACTACAGAAATAAGTATCCCTTTTCAATCGTCAGTATTGCCTTTGCCCAGAGCAACTAGAGAGAGACTGGAGAGTGGGTAGCTCCCCCTCAGATTCAACATTTGTCACCTAAAGAATTTTTTTTGAAAGAGTGTTTCTCTTTGAACAGTTGAGTGGGGTGCTTTTGTTATGCTTATTTCATTGCAGAGATCATTTTGCCCTATGAGCTGATGTTGACCAACTCAATCAGAGTATATCCTTGACCTTGGAAATCCATAATATGTGATTATAACTGTGAAATCATTGTTAAGAAATTAGAATTTTTGGGTGACTTAGGAAATACGCTCTAGTTAAACATTTTGGGAACATTTTAAAATGCTATTCTAAATCTTTTTGCTTGTCTTCCTCTTTTCCTTAATGCAATTCCACATGTTGAAATGGTTAATTGAATTGAGAAATAAATGTATTTACTTGTAATTGCTTAACCTTAGAATGGTAATTACAATTTTATATTCTTGTAGGATTATTTAACTATTCACAAGTATGGCAATGCAGCCAGAAATGATCTCTGGAATACATTATCAGAGGTAAAGTAGAGGAAGCAGAAATATCAAAGTGTCTGCTTGAGCAACTGAACTTCATTTATAAGACATTAACTTTTATGGACATGGACATTTTATATTTGCTTTCTATAATTCCTCTTTCTTCATATTGCTTTGGGACTTTATTTTTATATAATATAAAGAACAGATTTAAAATTATTTGACTTAAAAATGTTGGTTAAAATACCTTGTCTGTTTTGAAAAATGACACTGTTCTTAACAAATTGAGAATTTCACAAATGTCTATATTCTATTTGGCTCAGCAAATCTACTTCCATCCTCTCCTCACATGCCTTCCCTGTTTTCCCCATCATGATTCCATCCCAAGTTCAAGGGTTCATTTTAAAATCTCGGAGTCCACTTACTGCTGTCAGTGTGTGACCTGGTGTGGATCGTCTATGTGATGTAGATAGGTATGCATGGCACCCTGGGGGCCACGTACTTTAAAAATATTTGACTCTCCTTCTCTCACTAGTCACCAATTGCCAATAGTGCCTCAGCCAAGGGTGGGGCTTTGTGATCTCCCTATGCCATCTACATTAGCTACATTGGCTGGCATGAGCTGGCACAGCTCTTCAATACTTTTGAATGATGTTTTATTGTGGCATTATAGGTTGATGTTCAAAAGAGAGAAATTTTTAAAAACACATTTACTATATGCTAGTAGAACCTATCAGGAATGCAAAATGATGTAAAAGTACTTGTAATAATAACTAACGTTTTATATTCTGCTATGTAAAATTTTTAATATTAATAAAACTCAGGTGTTCATATGTATGGAACAAAATAATATAAGAAGTTCAAGGCAAGAAGATTAATTTTACTAGCATACAATGCTAGTTTTGCTGATTTTAAATGTTTTCATATTGAGGTAAATTGCAATGGTAAAAATAAGGACAGATTAATGTTAATTATTCTTGCAAGAAGTGTTAATAGATTAATTTGTACAATTTTGGTTGCAAAGGCTTTAAAAAGGAATGGAAAATACGTGAACATACAAGAAGTAATGGACCAGTGGACACTCCAGATGGGATACCCTGTTATCACCATCCTGGGAAACACGACAGCAGAAAATAGAATAATTATCACCCAACAACATTTCATTTATGACATCAGTGCTAAAACCAAAGCACTCCAACTTCAAAATAATAACAGGTACAGTACTCTTATTCTCTTAGGAGATTGTGATTTTTAATAATTCCCTTTACTCCTTAACATTTTAAATTGCTGAGGAATGTTTTACATTTAAAAATTTTGAAAAATGTTGAGAAAATTCTGAAATATAAGTGGAATATAGTTTTAATCTATTTATTTGCTATTTCATTTGAGAATTTCACAAATGTCTATATTCTATTTGGCTCAGCAAATCTACTTCCATCCTCTCCTCACATGCCTTCCCTGTTTTCCCCATCATGATTCCATCACAAGTTCAAGTGTTCATTTTAAAATCTCGGAGTCCACTTACTGCTGTCAGTGTGTGACCTGGTGTGGATCGTCTATGTGATGTAGATAGGCATGCATACTTATTCTTCTTTTGCTCCTATTTCCTCAAGATTTTAAAAACTATTTTGTTTATTCATTTATTTAATGAATATGCTCTTTTGCCTGCATGTTTGTCTGTGTACCATGCGAGTGCCTGGTGTCCAGGTAGGTCAGAAGGTCGTTGGATCCCCTGGAACTGGAATTATAGACAGTTGTTGGATGCCATGTGGGTACTGGAATTGAAACCAGGATTCTCTGGAAGAACAGCCAGTGATAAAACCATTGAACTTCCTATCTAGCCCTCCATGAAAATCTTAACTTTTAACATAGCAACATTTATTTCAGAAGGCAGAACCTTTGAATTAAGATGACGACTTTCAAAGATTAGATTTGCATCTTTCCTTCTTTATGACTAGTTCTTGAATTAAATTCAATAGTTAAAACATGTTTCTCTGAATTAAGTAGAATTGAGCCAAATGTGCTTTACAAGACAAATGAGAACCGAAACTAACAATCCAGAAAAACTCATTAAACCAAAGTCTGTACTTAATAATGTCTGAGTTAAAGGAACATAATATAGATCTTAAAATAATCCAAGCTTCAGTGGGGTTATGTTGGATCAACATATGTTCTTTTCCTCTCAGCTCGTTGACTAGATACAACACATATAGAATTGTTCCTTGTTTGGTTGACTTTCAAACCTGGATCGCACTCTATGGCCCACTTCATCTGAGGCTCATTATACATCATCGCCTGGTCTATGACTCACAGAGATCTTGTTTCCCCAGTCATTTCATCTGCCTGAAATCTTCATTTATTATTTTAACTTTTTCTGAAATTCTTATTTATTGTATTACATGTTTTCTATTCTGTTCCTTATTTAAAGACTGAGACAAAGGAAGATCAAACTTTTCTAAGTCAGTCTTACAAGAAGCTATAGTAAGTGAGGACTGTAGGGGCGAGGTAAAGGAGGGGCAGAGTTGGGGACAGAGGGGGTGAAATTAGTGAAGAAAATTAGTTTTTAGTTGGGTTACTCGTGCTTTCTTTTGTTACTTTGGAAAACTAGGTGTCTGACTTTATCAACCATGAATATCCATAAGATCTGGCACACATTTTATTGTCATCTAAGAGATCTGGAAAACATTGCCAAGTCAGTTTGCTTCAGGCAAGGATGTACAGAGCCATGGTTCAGAAATTCACTGGTGCTTTCTGATGAATGCATTTGGCATTTGATTTAGGAAAGCGGGTTCACTATTTTTAGCATCTGTATGTATATCTGTATGTGCACATGTGCATGTTTGTGTGTGCCAAATTGCACATGTGGAGGGTAAAAAACTGCCTCAGGTACCTTTCATCTTGTTTGAGACAGGATCTCGTATTCATTGTGCATGCCAGGCAGGATTTCTGGATTCTGCGGTTCCAGTTTTGCCTCCCATACCTCCACAGGAACATTGAGATGATATTAGTGTGCACTACAACTTTATGTGGGTGCTGGGTATTTGAACTCAAGTCTTCTGTTCAGTAAACCTGTTACTTACTGATATTTCTCTCAAGCAATAAAACAGAAGCCTACATCCCTTACTCCACACATACATTGACCTTTGCCTCTGTCTCAGCCCACTCTTTGAACTCCTGCAGCACACATCACCCTGCCACAATCACACTGCGGTCAGGGAGAGTGTCAGTGCTTCACTACCTTTTCTGGTCCCCGCTGCACCAACTGCTTCCTGTTATTTCCTCCCTGTCTGGATCCGGGGTCAACATTATCAGGCATCAAACTTGGATTTACCAGAAAGCACTTTGCTCTGGCAGAGTTAGAGAGAAATCAGGTCAGATCTCGGAGAACTGCTATCCTGACACAGTGTCACTGATGTAGTAAAAATATCAAGGACACAGAAAGGGTTGCAGGACAAATTTTCAAAAGAATACTTTGTAAGTCTATAACATACATTGTTATAGTAGCTGTGGACCTGGTCTTTTAAAAGAAAATGTTTCGTCTGGGCTATGAAAACTTATGCAACTAGAGCTGTTAGAATTACAGAAGCATGTGGAGGATCCCAACCCTGAACACTTGCCACGCAAAATATAAAGGGATGCGATGCTGATGCAAAGCTTCACATTGGTCCCTGGAATGATTTTCTTATTTTAAAAATAATAAAATCTATACTTGAAATGTAGCATTCTCATTTTATATTATTGAACATCTAATTCCCTGTGACATTCTGGTCAAAGGTTCAATACCAATTCTATTTGCTCTTTGCAGAGATCCTTCCTAACTCTACTACACAATGTATTCCATTGATGTAATAGAACTTGCTGACCTATGCTAAAATTTCTAGTAAGTTGTACGTATTTTCTAAGCTGAGTTAATTATTTGTTCACATTTTTTTTCAGAGCATATTAAGATATTACTACATAGGCCCAAAACATTTTAATGGATCTAGTAGTTATATTTTTCATATATAGTCCTTGTATTAGAGCTTAGAAAGATCCTTATATAACTAAAAATTTCATGAAGTTAGCTGATCTGTGACATATTGTGACATTTGTGCTAGAATCTTGTTACTTAGAAAGTTGGACATTTTTGTGGCATTTTTAAGTAAATGAAATCACTGCTTTGCAGTGTTGCATAATGTCTCCTCATATTCCAAGTTGTTTCTTGAAGCTCTCATCTCCGCAGAATCATACGCACCAGCCCACGCAGGCTTTCCTTCTCTTCTGAGTTGGCACCAGAAGTTTATGCTGATCTTTCTTTAGCATTGATACTATTTCTTATAAGAAGGTCTCCCCTCCCAACTCAAACATGCACACGTTTTCTGCCTTTCTCTAATAATTAGAATTAAATACTGATTTGCTCTAAAATGAAACCACTGATGGAAACAAGCAGTTGCAGAGGCCTGGGCATGCCCATTACAGTTTAGTTACCTCAGGTATTCTCCCCTGAAACGTTTCAATACACTTTTCACTCACACAGCGATAGAGTGTGCACAAAATTTCCTATTGGATTTCAGGTGTTTATCTTCCTATAATGTCATTGTTGGCCACTACTTTTACTAGAGTTACAATGCAAGGTTAAAATAGTTTGTCTATCATTCTAGAAGGGTGTAGACTAGAGTTGATGGATTTATTGTAAAAAGCACTCCACATATGTCTGGCTACTTACTCATTTGAGATTGCATGGACATAACTTCATCTATGAGTCTAGACCTCAATTTTTATGCTCTGAAGAGGTAAATGAAACAAAATGCTTCTTTTTAATAGCCGAGACTCATGACTGACCCCTCATGTTTGTGGTTTCATTGTAACATCCACTTAGAAATTCTTCTCAGAAAACAGAGCTCAAAGCATGCCCATGTTATTCTTTATATAGATCTGAATTTTAATGAAAACTGATTATTTTTGTTCTTACTTTTTTATTTGACGAGTTACTTTGGTGTTCCATATTAATCTCTCTGTAAAATATGTGGTTAGTGTCCCTCACACTTGCTACGCAATAAATAAGGACGATGTTAATATGCAAATGTAGAAAACTACTGAATTGTCTATTAGTTTAATCCAGAAAAAAGTAGAAGAGAACTATTTTTAGACTTTAATCAATAAACAGTGCAGCTCAGATTTATAGATTTTGGTTGCATTTATTTCCAAAGTGCACATCTATTTTTGCAAAATAAATTGTTTTATAGAGGTTCTTTTGCATTGAAGTTAAAACTATTAGATACCAAGTATATCTTTAGTGTCATTGTGAAGGTGTACTTGCCTTCTACATACATTCTTTAGGCCTGGGACTTCTTTGGTAATTCATTGATTGTTTCCTTTATTGATGGATTGATTATTTTTTTTCAAAAATGTAATGAAATTTGCACAGATGGAACATAGGCAATGCTTGCTTGCTTTTGCTTTGATGTAACTGTTTTATTGTTAAAGCTTTCTTTATTTTCCAGTTACCTGTGGCAGATTCCATTAACTATTGTGGTAGGAAATAGAAGCCATGTGTCTTCAGAAGCAATTATTTGGGTGTCTAACAAATCAGGTAAAATATAAATTCTCTCCCAGGGAACTGTTGTGCTCAGATAATTGTTTAGATCTTAACCTCTCTTTTTAGCTGCTTCACAATGTGAATGAAGATAAATTATCATGAGAAAACACAGTAACGATAATCACATCTGCAAAATTAAGCACAATATAGTTTCTAAATAGCCTAATTTTAGACTGATATGGAAATATTAAGTTTATTTGTTTCTTTCAGAGTCAAGAGAAAGTAATTAAGTAAGTATAGTATCAATCTTCTTAGAGCTATATGAATTTATAATCCAAAACATAATTGAAGTATGCTCACAATTAGTCACAGAATATGAAGGATCCTGAAACAGAGACCTCTATTTTTTTAAGTCTTCCTTGATTTTATTTAGACACTTTTTTAAAAAAGGTCCTTTCAAGGTTGTGAGGAAGTACAAAAAAATGCAGAATGGAATCCTTCCTGTAAGTTTATCATAATTCTACCAAAAATAAAAGAATTATCAGAGAACCCTTCCTTCAGCCTTTTTATTATAAGCATTTTTGTATGTATAGAAAACTGAAAAATAACATTTGTTGAACTGTAGAGTACACCTAGGACTTTGCTAATAATGCAAGTGGGTTATTTATTCTATCTCTATCTTTCTTTCTATCTGTCTGTCTGTCTGTCTACCTGTCTATGTATCTGTGTATCTGTCTATCCATCCATCCATCCATCCTATTTTATTCATCTATTTATTTTGCATCCCAGCCCCAGCCTCCGTCCATCCTCTCCCCGCACCCCCAAATCTCCTCCTCTTCTGTCTCCATCCAGGAGAGGTCAGGTCTCCCATGAGTATCAATAAAAAGTGACATATCAAGCTGCAGTAAGACTAAGCACCTCCTCATGTATTAAAGCTGGGCAAAGTGACCCAATATGAGAAATAGGGTCTCAAGAGCCAGTAAAAGAGAAAAAAACTAGCCTTTTCTCCCACTGGTAGGAGTGGGACCAAGCTACATATCTGCCACATATATGCAGAGTGCTTAGGGTCATTCAATGCAGACTCCCTGATTGTCCCTTTAGTCTCTGCAAGCCTTTTTGAGCCTAGATTATTTGATTGTGTGAGCCTACCTGTGGTGTCCTTGATCCCTCTGGCTCCTATAGTCTTTTCTACTCCTCTTTGGTAGGATTATCAAACTCCACCTAATGTTTGGCTGTGGGTCTCTGCATCTGCTTCCATCAGTTGCTGGATAATGCCTCTCTGATGACAGTTGGTCTAGGCACCAATCACAGAGATGGCCAGTTCAGGCTACTTTTTCACTGTTGCTAGTAGTCTAACCCGGAGTCCTCCCAGTAGTCTCCTTGGAGGTTCTCCTGTTCCAGGCTTCCACCAGATCCCGAAATGGCCCCCACCATCACTCCGTCATTGCTCTCCCCCTCCTCCCACAACTTGATCGCTCGTGTTCCCATCCCCACCTGCCCTCAAAATCTCTTCTATTGCCTCTTCCTAGGGATATCTGCCTGTCCCCCAATGAACCCTTCTTGTTACCTAGTCTCTCTGGTTCTGTAGATTGTAGCATAGTTATCCTTTTTCTTCCTTTTACACTTATGAGTAAGAATATACAATGTTTGTCTTTCTCTGTCTGGGTTCCCTTACTCAGGATGATTTTTTTCTAGTTCCATCCATTTGCCTTCAATTTTCCTATTGTCCTTTTTTTTTTTAACAGCTGACTCCATTGTATAAATGCCACATTTTCTTTACCCATTCTTCAGTTGAGGGACATCATTTTTTTTCATTTCTGGCTATTACAAATAACACTGCTATGAACACAGTTGAGCAAGTGTCCTTGTGTAATGTTTGAGCATCCTAAATTAAATTCAAGAACACATCAAGATCATCCACCATGACCACATAGGCTCATTCTAGAGTTGCAGGGATGGCTCAACATATGAAAATCTTTCAATGTAATCCATCATATAAACAAACTGATAAAAGAAAAGTCACGTGATCATCTCCTTAGATGCTGAAAAGGCCTTTGACAAAACCCAACACTATTTTATGGTAAAAGTTTTAAAGAGATAAGGGTTACAAAGGAGATACATAAATATAATAAAATCAATATAAAGCAAGCCAATTGCCAACAACAAATTAAATGGAGAAAAATTCAAACCAATTTCACTAAAATTATGAACAAGACAAGGTTGTCCAATCTCTACTTACCTATTCAATATAGTACTTGAAGTTCTAGCTAGAGTAATAAAACAACTAAGGGAAATTAAGGGGATACAAATTGGAAAGGAAGAAGTCAAAGTATCATTATTTGCAAATGTTATGATAGTATACATAGTTTCTCAAAGCTACCGGGGAACTCTTACAGTTGATAAACACTTTAGTCAGGTGATTGGATACAAGACTAATTAAAAAATATCAGTAACTCTCCTATGTACAAAGGATAAATGGACTGAGAAAAAAATCAGAGGATCAGCACCTTTTATAATAGCTTCAAAAACCATAAATTATCTTGGTTTAACTCTAACCAAGCAAGTGAAAGACCTGTATGACAAGATTTTGAAGTTTTTGAAGTTATATATCAGAAAATTGAGAGATATTCTATGCTCATGGATAAGGAAGATTAACATGGTAAATACTGGCCATCTTGCCAAAAGCAATCCTTGGAGCCAATGCAACCCCCATTAAAATCCAAGCACAGTTCTTTATAGACCTTGAGAGAACAATACTCAACTTTGTATGGAAAAACCAACCAACAACCAAAATCTAAGATAGTTAAAACAATACTATACAATGAATGAACCTCCTGAAGGTATCACCATCCTTGATTTCAATCTTAGTGTCTCTACTATAGAACTATAGCAATAAAAAGCACATGGTATTGGCATAAAGCAGACAGGTGGATCAATGAAATAGAATTGAAGACCCATATGTAAATTCACACATCTATGGGCACCAGATTTTTGACAAGGAAGCCAGAATCATACAACAAATAAACAAAGCATCTTCAATAAGTGGTGCTGGTCAATCTGGATATTGGCATTTAGAAGAATGCAAATAGATCCATATCTATTACCCTGCATAAAAGTCAAGTCCAGGTGGATCAAAGATCTCAACCTAAACACAGATGCACTGAACCTGATAGAAGAAAAAGTAGGAAACAATCTCCAATGCGTTGGCACAGAAGACAGCTTACTGAAAAGACCACTAATAGCATAGGCACCAAGACTGAGAATTAATAAGTGGTACATTATAAAACTGAAAAGTTTCTGTAAAGCAAAGGACACTGTCAATAGGACAAAACACCAGACTACTCACTGGGAAAAGATCTTCACCAACCCTACCTCTGAAAGGGCTGATTTCCAAAATATATAAAGTACTTAAGAAACTAGACGCCACAAATCAAAGAGAAAAATCTAAAAGCAAAGAGGAGCACTAATTACTAAATAAATTGAACTGGTCCCGGCCATTGTGGGCGGATAAACTGTGTACCGTGTATGTATCTTATTTGTAAAATTAGGATGAAGCCTGCCTACTGAGGGATTAAGAAGCTAGAATAGATTACCTTCAGATTGTTTCTTACTTTATTAAAACTTTTAATGCCTTTTTTGGATAGAACACTATCCTCTGATTATCAAATACTAAATTGATTATGTGGAACAGAAGAAATTGATGAATATGATTAAAAGACCTTCCAAGAAAAAAAAGAAACTAAACACCAACAAACCAAATAGTTAAATTTAAAACGGGGTATAGATTTAAACAGAGAATTCTCAACAGAAGAATCTTAAATGGCCAAGAAATCCTTAATGTTCAACAACCTTAGCCACTAGGGAAATGCAAATCAAAATGACACTGAGATTCCATCTCACACTTGTCAGAATGGCTAAGATAAAAAACACAAGGGACAGTACATAATGGAGAGGATCTGGAGCAAGGGGACCAGTCCTCCATTGCTGGTGGGAGTGCAAACTTTTACAGCCATCTTGGAAGTCAGTCTGTGTGTTAGTTTCTCAGAAAACTGGGAACCAGTCTATCACAAGACTTAGCTATATTGCTCTTGGGCAGAGACCTCATTTTTAATCTCACTCTGTGGCTACCTTTTCTCTTTCAAGCTGTCCCTTTGGGTGAGAGAAACAGCTTGTGATATTAAGTAATTGTAAAGCCAGTTGGGGGGTACTTAGGCAAGTCATCAAACATCCTTGTAGGAAGAATCAAGCCTCAGGGAGCTGAAAGAGATAAGATTCCATTTTCTTTCTAAATATCTTCAAATAAAATAGTGAACTATTTCAATTGACTGTCAGAAAGATAACTATTTCTTGTATCAAATCTATATCCTTCATGCCAGAGTGTGAAACAGGTTCTTTCTATTTCTGTGGTTCATTGACTTGCAGAAAAAGACAATTATCTTTCATGTAACATTTCACTTAAATCTAGATGGCCAAGTGTGCTCATATTTTACTTTCTTGTTACTTTCTCAGGAACTAGTAATTGATATTGTTTTACTAATTTGTAGGAAGCATTTTAACGTCACATATCTTTGGAGTAAGACCAAGTCTAAATATGCAAGCACTGATTTTTTTGTAGGTATTACTCTTGTATAGATATACATATATATCCTTACAATATATATATATCCTTACTATATATATATACATATATTATAAGAATGAATTAAAATTTTTACTTTAACACATTTTATTGTTTTTCCTTTGAAATAAAGTACTTATACTTTCTCAATTCAATTCCTCAGAATTAACATTTATACCATGGTTCTGAGTCAATACTTATATATCTTTGTAAATGTCTTTTCCACTCATAGAGCTGTTTTATTTATTCATATACTTTGTTACAAAATAATGAGAAAGAACATTGAGTTGTCATGGTAATGTTGTGACTGTTGGCATTATATATATATATATGACAGAGTAATTCTCAGATACAAAATAAAGTATCTTTGGATGGTGGTATGGAAATATAGAAATCAGAAAATTGCATCAATTTAAATTATGGTTGGGTGTAGTGATTGGCAAATTCCCATGGTACCCATTTCATTCTTCCATTTCTATCAGCTCTTGTTATAATATTCCCTTAATCATATGAGTATAAAAAATAGTGCCAAGGCTATGCTTGTCCCATTGATGGATATGTCTGATGATTGTTTTAAATATCTGTGCATTGATTTTTATTAAAATTAACCACTCTGCTTAAGCCAAGTGTTGACCTAAAATATTGCTGATGTTGAATTCCATGATCATTATATGTTGATGTGCAATCTGTAAACACAAAGTTCTAGGAGGGTACTATATGCCCAGACTGTGGTACCTTCGCAACCTATATAGGACAGTGTATGTCATTTCCCATTAAGCCATAGCAAGTATTGTTTGATGTATGTGTGGTCAAGTTAAGATGTTGAGGCTTGCTAGAGATGCTGTCTGAAATAAGTATATCTTGAAACCCTATAATGCAGAAACAGGAAAGAAAGAGGCTCATGTATAAAGATCAGTTTTCTCTGCTCCCTCTTCAGTCCCATTCTGAATGTGTTCCATTTTTTTTTGAGGTCTTTCATTCTGATGACTAAAATAAAATAGAGTTCACGGTGAAAGACTGACTTTTGTATCCTTTCCTTTACATGCTATTTTGTCTCATTTAACTCAAAATATAAACAAGTAATAACAAAGGCAATCATTATAAAACATTAAAAATAATGTTTTTCTTTAATCACTGTAAGTTAAACTAAATTTAAATTCATTATGTTGGCCAGTCAGTTTTTATAATTTTATTATCAGTACTGTATATTTTATTTTATAATATTAAGGTAAGTCACTGGTATGCAATATCTATCAATCTGATCAAATTAATTGTGTGTTATTTATATTTCATTTTAAAAACACATAGGCTGGATAATCAACTGACAAATAAAGTACAGATCATTATAGTCTAAAAGTAGTATTTATACCAACTTTTATGTTTCTAAATGCAGGTTAAAATGTTCTTTTCAGTTTTTACTATGGAAATGCAAATAATTCAAACATTTATGAATATAATAACTTGTGTGTAACTGGATCTTCGTGGATGGTGAAAGGAAGGAGATAAATTTAATGTCAAACATCAGCGAAGAAAAGATACAATACTAAAGATAATTTGATCCCCAATAGTAAACATGGTATTATTTATAGCTATGCTATAAAGTGATTGACTTGCAACCTACAAACCTTGAAAATCAGTATTATCTTTTTTATCCACATTTTACAAATGTGATGATCAAGTCTTGATGAATATTTGCCCAATGTACAAATGTTTAGCCAAGTTAAAAGCTCCTTTTAGGAGCTTCGTTTTGTTTTTTCAGCACTTGAACACACACACACACACACACACACACACACACACATTTTTAATATGTTGATTTGCAGCTCTGTCAGTTGCTCAACAATGTTTTGGAAACTTGTATATTGGTATTTATGGTGTTCACCAGATATTATGTCATTGAATTTTCACAAGCATCCAGTGAAAAAAATCAATACATGCTATAATTTCTGTATTGGTTTCTCCTGTATAATTTCACATGCTATTATAGCTGGGTTTTCTACTTATATTATTTTTAATTATCATTTTCTACAAGTAGCATATTTGGCTAGAAATGCTTAACTATCCTTTCCACTGTCATTCCCATAATTACTATGAAATAAAATATGTTATAAAATACCAACTCCTCTGTGCCTTGATATAGCCTGAGTCTTGTGCCATTTTGGATATAAATAAGATTTTCAATTATTATTATGAACATTTGAATTATAACTTCCATACTTTTTGCTACAGAACTCATTAGACATCATACCTCATTAGGCCAACAGAGGAGAACTTTTTAAAATTCATTGCCTGCTATTATTTAATTTGAAGAACATTGTGAGACTATAATTAACCAGTACTATGAAGACATTTTAAAATCTATTACAAAATCTTTCTGGGAATTGTTTCCCAAAGATCTCATTTATAATAAATCCATACAAATATTCATGAATAGTGATAACTTTAGGTTTTGATTATAAGTTTAATAATAGAAAGTTTTAAAACAATTGATGCCTGTCTTTCTTACTTTAGTCAGGCAATGGAAAAGATACATAGATTATTTTCATGTTTCAATATACATACTCACTGGACTTTAATTGACCTACAAGGTTTTTAATGGAATAAATAAAATAATAACAAATTGAATTACTTGGGATTTATGCTTTGGTATCCAATTTGTTAATAAGGAACAACTTTTAAAAATGAGTTTACTATTGTAAGATTACATTATCATTAAATGTTTGTAAACTGTATGTCATTTGCTCATATATTAAACTTGATTGTACAGCTTAGCCAGAAAAATAATAAGTAATAAAAATTATCTAAATAAATGGGTCTGAAAATGTCTTGGGGGTTAAGAGTACAGAAGATCTAATAAGTTTGGATCTCAGAACCCATGTTTGGGTGGCTCACAACATCCCATAACTCCATTGGTTCCAAAGTCTTCTGGTGTTTAGATGTACCTGTAATCATGTGAACATACTTTTGCATGCACACACACACACACACACACACACACACACACACACATACACACTGATTTAAAAATAAACAAACCTTAAACATAATATTACCAATTTATTTATTTCAATGTAAGGGTCATTTATTCATTTATAATGCATGTTAGGGCACAAAGGATATATATCTGTATGTATACATATATGTATATATAATATATTCTTATACGTAATTATATATATACTTTTTAATGTAGGCACTTAATGATATAAATTACCTCTAAGAGCTTCCTTCATTGTGTCCCATAAATTTGGGTATGTTGTCGTTTCATTTTATTCACACTAGTTATATAAGATATAATATATAATATAATTTTATAATCTATATCAAAGCAAAACTCCACCAAGATGATGTTTCATTTCTTAGCATCTATGCAACCAATACAATGGCACCAAAGTTCTTAAAAGAAACAAACCTACAATTTAAATCACACATTGACCCTCAGTTAGTAAAGGTGGGTAAGTTCAGAACCCTTGCCAATAGAAAGGTCAACTAAACATAGAAATATTGAATTTAGCTGAAATCATAAGCCAAATGGAACTAACATATATTTATAGAACATTTCATCACAAAGTCAAAAATATATCCTCTTTCACATACTTGTACTAAAAGCAATTCTCAACAGATACAAGAAAATTGAAAAACTCCTTGCTTCCTATCAGCCACCAGGGATTAAAGTTGAATATAAACAACAGGAACATCAGGAAACTTACAAACCCTTGGAAGTTGGACAACTCTCTACTGAATGAAAAATGGCTCAGGACAGAAATTAGGAAAGAAATTAAAAACTTTGTATAATTGAATGAAGATGATACCACAACATACACACATACACACATACACACACTGATGGGAGACAATGAAGAAGGTTCCAAGAGGCAATGTGTAACACCAAGTGTCTACATAAATAATTATAAATATCTCTTATAAGTAACTTAACATCAAACCTGAAAGATCTAGAACAAAAAGGAAAGTAAAAAAATCTAGAAAGAAAAGGAAAGAAATCACACCCAAATGACATAGATGGCAAGAAATAATTAAACTCAGGGTTGAAATCAATTAAATAAAAATAAACAAATTATACAAAGAATTAATGAAACAAAGAGTTGGCTCTTTGAGAAAATCACTAAACTTGGCAAAAGCTTAACCCAGTTAAAAAGCACAGAGAGAATGTCCAAATTATTCAAATTACCAAAATTAGAGATAAAAGGGGGCTTATAACAACAGACACCGAGTTGGAAAGTCTAAAAGAAATTTGAATAATTTTCTCAATTCATGCCACCTACAAAAGTTAAATCAAGATCAGATAAACAGACCTTTAACTCCTAATAAAACAGAAGCATTGATTAAAATCTACAAAAAAAAAAAAAAAAAGCAGATGACCAGGTGGTTTCAGTGCAGAATTCTACCAGACTTTCAAAGAAGAGTTAATACTAATAACATTCAAATTATTCCAAAAAACAGAAACAGAAGGAACATTGCCCAATTTCATTTTATGAAGCCACAGTTCCTCTGATACCTAAACCATGTAAAGACCCAATAAAGAGAATTACACACCAATTTTCCTGTGCAAAAAATCTTAATGAAATACTTGTTAGGAAAACTAAATCAAAAACACATAACAAAGATCACCCATCATGATCAAGTTGGTTTCATCACAGACATGCAGGAAAGCTTCAGCATACTTAAACTGGTATATGTAATCTCCCATAAAAAGAGACTGAAAGACAAAAAAACATGATCATCTCATTAGATGCAGAAAAGGCCTTTGACAAAAGTCCATCACCCCTTCATGATAAAAGTCCTGGAGAGACTTGGGCTGTGAGGAGCAAAGAACTACAAACAACTACAAAATGCTAAGAGCAGGGGAAATAGTCTTTCCCAGGGAAGAACACACCAACTGTTTTTCTATTAACAAATTATCAGCCCTGAAATTATACACACAAGTGAAATTATACAGACTGAGTTGTTTATAGCTGTGTATTTCCGAATATATATGTATACACATTTGCATGTATGTAACAGTGTTTAATATAAAGGAGACCATGGATTTTAAAGATAGCAGAGAGTGATGTGTGAAAGGTTTAAGGTAAAGAACAGGATGGGGGATATTACATAATTGTATTGTAATACCAAAAAACAAAAGAAATAATTTTTAAAAGTTTGGTATGTTTGAAGGCAGTCAGGATTACTTAGGAAAACTTATATCTTCATCACTTAAGATTTAATCTTTCCCCAATTCAGGCACAATTATTTAAGGATTATCTTTATCAAATTATTCTGCTTGTCAATATCCTCTATTAAAATAAACGTTCTGAAGAAAGCTGAGAGCAGAAAGATGCCTGTGCATGAGAATGAGTATTTAGGGGGCAGTTTGACAGCATGTCCAATAGCCAGAAATCGGGAGGTTCTTCTTAGGTCCTGGGACCACAACAGATTTAGAGTGTAAGTACATTATAAAGTATAAATTTGACACCTATTACACTTCATTTTATGGCTGATTTTTGAATATTGCTATCCTGTTATATGCATTGCCTTAGTCTACCTCATACAACATTATTTTTACTCATTCTTTACTTGAGAGTAGGTATATGTCCCTTCTCTTAAAGGAAATCAAGCGTGTTTTGTTTATTATAAGTCATTCTGATTTGTAAAAGCTTGACAAAAATTCGGTGCTTTTGAGTCTTAGAAGTTAAAGCACACCTGTTTGTTTTATTTTCTGTTGGTTGTTTTCCATCTGAGGTCACATTTGTGTACACGCAAATTTTAATTCATATGCACCGTGAAAATTCCATGAAGAATGAGCCTGGAGCTTGGCAGAAAAGTTATTACAATTGTGGATGATGATTGCTTCATGACGTCTATGCTGGCTAAGTCAGCACAAGTGAAAGTAGTAAATCGGCCGTATTTGAAAGAGCTAAATATGGAAGAAGTTACAACATTTTTCTTGGCCTTTGTTAATTGAATCTCTTGATGAACACACATTTTAATTTTTACCTAAGTAATTCTGTTAGGAAGGATGCGTTCTCGTTGTTTCTAATTCTGTGTGGATCTGTTAGAGTCTTGAACAAATGAGGCTCCCTTGTCCTATCATTATGGGTGGTTTTGGAAAGTCTTATTTATTCGCACTCCTAGGAAAACATGAAAAAAAAAACCTGTTCTGCCAAGAACAAAAGTGTTAATTATAAAAATAATTAATTGATGTAATAATGAGTAACAAAATGAAAACTTTCTATCCGATTTTAGATGGAAGGGATTAATTAAAGTTGAGATTTCAATTACATTTTAGCATGACATTTTCTTTAAATTATTGGTAGTGCTGTTTCTGGTATTTAAGAGACTTATTTTGTTCCATTTTAACTCTAAAAATTTAAAAATAGATTTACTCTCGAATGCTACTTTCAGAACATCACAGAATAACATACTTGGACAAAGGAAGCTGGATCATTGGAAACATCAATCAAACGGGCTACTTTAGAGTTAACTATGACCTAAGGAACTGGAGATTACTCATTGATCAATTAATCAGGAACCATGAGGTACATCCGTGATCTACATATCTGTGATCTGTTTTGAAGTGTGAATGCCTGTCATTATAATGATCAGAATTACTACCCCAATCCTCTCTTTTTTCCTAACTGGCCTCATAGGTGCTTTCTGTCAGTAATCGTGCGGGCTTGATCGATGATTCCTTCAGCCTGGCCAGGTATGTTTTACTCTGGATCTCCACAATAAAAATACATGTCTGTAAGATTTTCACATTAATGTAAATTATATATTTGTATTTATATATGATTTTTTTCTTATGATATTTTTGTTTGTATGTCCACTATATCAGTGCTCCAAACCCTAAATCAATAATAGCCATAGGGTATTTCCTATACAGAAGCTGTATCAATCTCACTGCTAGTTCAGTTAAACACTCTGCAGGTTTGTGTAATCTCTTCATTAATGAGCTCTACACTGTGACCATTGTGCCACAGTCTAATTTTGCTAGAAAACACCTTCGAGCATTAGCAATGTTATTCCTCACAAATGCTAGGGTATTTTTAATTTTAAAACTACATTTGAATATTATTCATTATGAAAAGTTTATGTTGCAAGAGAGCAAAAAGTATTTTACAACATACCTATAATTTTTCCAAAGGTTTTTATTGATTTAATTATAATAATAAGTTACTTCCATAATTAGATTTATAATCTTTAAAAATGAGTTATTTCCCTGCCTAGTCATCAAATGAAAGAATGTTCATTGAGATATTTACAAAATTTGGATACAGCATAATAAAATAGATCCCATCCTCCAATACTTTGTCATATTTATACAGTTTTTAATTTAATAATCCTTTTTTGAAAGATTCGGGTTAGAATATGACAATCTGTCATCTTTTTAATTTATCATAGTTTGCTACATTTTCCCTAATTATATGAATCCAGTTACTTCTGTTTGTGCCCATGTGAACACAAGACTTGGCTTAGTAATAGATATTTATTCATTCATGAGATCTGAAACTGCTTTTATAGTTTATGTGCTCAATCAAATCTCAGTTCTCTTACATATGTTAAAAACAATCCATTTTCTGTGGCATTCTAATCCATCAGAACTGATGAGCTTTCAAGTAGAGCATTTGATAATTATAAAATTGAAGGTCTTCAACCAACTTAACTAGATTGCTGCTGATGCTGCTGCTGCTGCTGCTGCTGCTGGTGGTGGTGGTGGTGGTGGTGGTGGTGGTGGTGGTGGTGGTGGTGTGTGTGTGTGTGTGTGTGTGTGTGTGTGTGTGTGTGTGTGTGTGTAAACAAGCAATGTCCAAAAGGAAGTTTTTACAGGACAAATACAAGGTACTGTTCTATTGACACAGAGTAAAAAAATCAACCAACTCTGAACTTTGCTTTCATTATTACCTTGAAGGATCATAGGGCCATCGCTAATTATCTTTTTATTTGACATGCCATGAGGGGGCAAACTCTGCTGCAGACACAACCCTGTCTGTCAGTCACTGAGAATACCCAAAAATGATTGTCAACAAGGAGGTTTCTATAAAGATCATTAAGGCTCACTGGGAAAAAAATAAAAAAGCTTACCATGGAAACCTGGTTACCTGAGTTTGATTCTCAAAACCTACAGTGGAGGAAGAAAGCTGAATCATTGAATTGTCCTCTGACCTCCACACATGAGTGCCATGGTCTGGATCCACCTGAACTCATCATGCACTGCATCTCTCTCTCTCTCTCTCTCTCTCTCTCTCTCACTCTCTCTCTCTCTCTCTCTCACACACACACACACAACAACAACAAAAATAATGAATAAAAATTCAGAAACATACTAATTAATCTGAGCCATTAGTTGAGCAAAGGTAAATAACAGCCTGTCCATACTATTTTAATATGGAAAAACACAGAGTAGTAGAAATAAAGAAAGGCCTATAAAGAGTGTGATATATGAAGATAATGGTTAAGGTATATAGTTGCTCTGCAGAAAACCTTGAAGAAAATATGAGGTCTACAAAAATTATTTTTACGCAGGTTTTGAGAGTTCAGTAAATCATAAGTTCAGTAAATCATGAGAGCATGCTTATGATTACAATAATACTTCATTGAGATAGAAGCAGAAAAGAGGAAAATGTCGAAAACAAAGAATGAAGGATTAGTAGCAAAAACAACAATGAAAACCCTAGTACTAGCAACTAATTAAATATACAATATGTGCAGAAATCTCCCTGTTTTCATAAAATATAGGCACCTCTCCTTTTAATGTCAGAGTGATTCCAGTACCCTCCCCAGACACCAGATTCTGTGGATGTCCAGTCTTTTGTAAAGTGACATACTACTTACATATAACCTGTGCACATCATTAAATGTTCCCTAAATTTTTGCTTACTACCTAATACAATACAAATACTATATAAACTGTTATGTAGGAAATAATGACCAGAAAGTATATTATGAAGACCTTAAAGCTTTGACATATATAATCTTGTTATTATTTATGCAAAAGGTGAAAAAACCCTTAAGTATTATTGACTTCATATTTACACTCTGTTCTACTGTCCATGAATTGTTTCCTTATGAGAATGGAAGTAAATAAATAGAAAATAATATATTTCTGCAAATACATTCTATCTACTTGGACATAAGTATTACTTATATTTTAAGCATTCAAATAAATATTCCATTGTTTAAAAATCCTGTTTATATAAATCTCTTTCAAGCACAAGGGTAAGTCAAGTATTCCTTGGCCTCTGAAAATAACAAAGGGAAAAAGACACAAGCAAGTTAAAAACAAAGCTGAGGCTTTGGGTTAGTGACCTTTTTGGATCTTGGCAAACACATCCAAGCACTGTGCTTGCCATGGCTATTTCATAGTAGGGACTTGGGGTTAAGAGGGATTAAGTCACCTAGTTGTGGTTGTACAGATTCTGAGTGCACGTGTATTGGGAAGGTGGGTGCTGGTTACCCAACAATGACACAGCAGAGTTCATGAGTTCAAGGCCACATGAGGTTGTGTACTTTATGGAATTCTTATCTAAAACGTCCTCCTTATCACTTTGGATGATTATTCACTTAAACAGAAAACAAGTGGAAATGTTTAGTTTCTGACTTGAGTATAGGCTTGTCTCTCCTTCCAAGGAAACTAAAGAAGTCTCTTTGTTACACAGTATGTTTCTGACTTCCTGGTAGTTCTTGCATGAATCAAAGGAGAGTGCCGTGTCTCATCTTTGTGGTTACTGTCACCTCATTTAACAGAAATACGCTATTTATGTAATCATAAATTTAGCAAGCTAGAAACTTTCATGTCGCTATTTTGGTGAAATTAGCTAAAATCTATCATTAAGTTTTGGTAGTTTTTAGCCGTATAAATACAGAGTCAGTGTTGTGGTGTATAGCTGCAAACCCAGAACTTGAGGCTTGAGGCAGGAGGATTGTTATGAGTGTGAGATCTGCCTAGGATACACAGTGAGTTTCAGACCAACCTGTGATACAAAGTAACAATGTCCCCCAAAATAAGACCAGCAACAAGCAAAGCAAAAGACATTTTCTTGTACATTCTAGTGGTAAATTGTTTAGAGCAACAATGAGACAGTGCTAAGACTTAATTTCACTATATCTACCACCTACCATTGCTTTATCTTCCTCAGAGGTAAAATTTGGAAAATTTAGTATATATTATACCAGACATTTTCCCCCCAAACCTTTATGCTGTTAAATTTTAAAATCATGAAGAGAGATTTATTTTCTCCTCTGACTCATTTATAAAAATAAACCTTGGAAGCTTTTCCATCACTTGTGAATTCTTCTTACGATGCAGCCTACGGCAAGTACACTGGACTAGTTTTCTGCTATGGAATCTGAGGATGGAAAAGCATGATATCTTTGAAAACAATCAAGAAAGTGTATTTCTGGGACTTTCTCAGTCAGTTTGCCCTGTCAACCATATGGAAGGTCCAATTCCGTCAAATTCTCCATTATGGCAAAAGTGTAATTATTTAAAATTTGACATCTTGCTAGCTCAAACAATTACTTATAAGTTATTAATTCACAATCAAAAGAAGTTGTGTTTTATCTTGCATGTTTACTATCTTTATCTTTCTTTATGAATTATCATTTAGTTAAACACAGAAACTACAAACTTAATTGAAAGCATACAGAAGTTTTTTTGCTTCTATGCTTTGTTTCATTTGGGGGTATTATTCCATTCAGTAGCTACTGTTTGCAATATTTTCTCTATCATTACACTGAACTTTCATACTCCATGGTATTTTATCATACATCAAGCAAAATATTCTGGTTTTCTATAAATTTTATTTTGTTTTCTATTCATCTCCCCGATACTCTTTCCTTAAAAAATTTGTATGCATTGGATGAAAGAGGACTCATTTTTTTAAAAGATTGCTTAATTTGTTACTAATTATAACTTCCATATTTACTAAAAATAATTTCTTTTTCATGTTTTAAATATATTTATCTTCATATAAAAGGTCATGTTAGTGAATTAGTTTGATTTTAGTTACATTGTCACTATGCTCTTTTATTTATTGGTGATACATCTTTTTTGTCAGTTTAGATTTATAATTATTGTATGTGACAAAATATCTTTTCTTATTCATTTCTTAAATTTTATATAAATCTTGGAGTCGTTTTAGTGAATTCCATAGATTCCTGCAAGAGATATACCTTGGGCTATAAGTGAATAGATAGAGAACCATTACATTATGTTATCTTTCTATTGGCAGTGTATTAGTAATTGTTATTTGTTCAGATCCCTTGTTAAAGTACTAAGCTTTGACAAATATGGTTTAGTACTATTGCCTTTTTTTTTATTAAAATTACATACTTCTGCAAACAATGACACGATTTCTGTACTCAAACATCTTTGTTTCATTTCTTTCTTTTTAATGGAACTTCTTGCAACATGTTTTTGTTACTGCTTTTATGTCTTCTGCATGACTCATTTGTTCCTTGTTTAAGGGTTCTCTTATAGCACAGGTGTTAGACATTTCTTCATTTAATGCAGAAAATAGTAACATGATTTGAAAATGCATAACTGCTCTAAGAATCCGCAGGATGGGAATGGTTTTTCCTACTTTCATAGATGATTGTTTAGATACAACATTCTGCCCTTTTCTAAGGCAATGGGCATAGGATTGGCTTAGAAAGCTCTGCTGAAAATACCTTGGCTGACAGGACTTTTGTCATGGCCTTTTCACTCAGATTTGGAGATGAGAGGATTCCAGGGGTTTTGAAAAGACTGATCAAGGACCCTGAATCCCCCGATGCTATCTACTGCTTTGTGGATTTTGATTGCATGAGGGTATTGAAACTTAGAATTCTTTCTTCCAGTCCTATCTATTTTTAAAGAGTTGTTTGTTTTACCATAAACACCTTTTGAAATTATGTTAAGAGCTAGTTCAAAAACAGGCTTGATAGCTGCAGTGAAACCTCATCTTGAAAAACAAAAAACCAAACAAACATAAAATTTAGGTCAACACGTGGTGGTTAGGGTTATTTTATTAATTTTAAATTTATCTATCTATCTGTCATCTATTTATTTATTCTTTTATTTACGGTTTTGGAGTTAGGGTTTCTCTGTGTAAAAGCCCTTGCTGTCCTGGAACTTCCTCTGTAGACATGGTTAACCTTCAGCTCACAGAGATCCACCTGCCTCTACTTCCCAAGGGCTAAAACCAAGGGCATGTGCTACCATGCCCAGCTAGGGTTATTAATAATAACAGAACACTGATTCCTACATGCAGTTTCTTGTACTCACTGGACACCGAGAGAAGTGTGATTCCCTAGCTGTTTCATTAGACTCTCTTGAGGAAAGTATTCATGTATGTTTATGCTTTTACTTATTTTCGATTAAGCCACTGGATTGTTTGTGCAAAAGAATTAAAATTAAATATTTATAAATCCTAAAAGTGATAAAATTGTTTATTATAAAATGAGATTTATGGTTGGCTCTATGCTTCCTGTCCTCTTCCCTGAATAAAAGTCATTATAATGGTTTCCCTAGGATCCTCTCAACCTTTCTTCCCAGTGGAGGCTTTTCCATCGTATGTGTCTGTAATTCGGAGTGAATCTTTTTATGAGATTCATGTCCATCCCCAAAAGAGCATACCTCTCACATCCCTAGGCTGTGGGCTCTAATTATCTATTTGTCATCCACTGAAAATGCACATCTTGAGACACACAAGAGAGTCACCTTGAAGCCTGCTTTGTTTCAGACCTTTCTGCATGCAAATATTTAAAAATCTATATCCAAAGGGTCTCTAAATTGGGCTTAGTTTTTACAACGCATCACCACAGACACATGTTAAAAATAGTCTGAGAGCATTTTCGGGACATTTTACTGTAATGAGCTGGGAGTCTTAGGTTTTCTTTCTTTTATAACCTGATAAAAACTCAGACTTTTTTTCTGGATTTCTTTAGCTATGGCTGCTCTATACCTCCAGGCAAATGTTGGTTTGCTCAAGGTTAGACAATGGGTTAACTTATTCCTTTGAGCTGTCTTTAGAAACCTGTTGAGGGTGTCGTCATAAATGTTGTCCTTGGGAAAAGGATTTATGTGAGGCATTGTACCCTCTACTTCTGAGACATAGCCACCTCCTGAGGTATTAAGGGTGGCCCTGTGGCTCTTGAGAATGGCAACTTCCGTAGAGATTTTTAAATCGTGCTGCATTAAATCAGAAGCAGATTTGTAACCTTCCCATGCCAAAATTTGTATTTCAGCTCTGTAAGGGGGAAGGTTTTAATATTAATGTCTAATACCTACAAGTGCTGAGTGGAAAGCAGAAAAGAGAAATTTTGACATCACTTCGAAGGTTTGATCCATTTTCATTGCAAACAACTTGTTCTCTTAAGTTATGAACTTGGGTGGATATCTGTAGGTTACATGATTTTTTTCATTTAAGCATTCTTTTTGTGATAATCAGTAGTCTATGTTACCAAACTGTAGTATTTGATTAAATCTATGTATTTGTATTCTTCAGTAGCTCATGAATTAAAAGCTATCTTATAATTTTATATCACATGCTTTCTGTTATATATTTCCAATGTAGTTGTACTCCCTGAACATACATGACAAAAACTCCCTGTTCCTCTGGCACCTATTTTCTTTTTACATCCTCTTCTTTAATGATCCCAGAGCCTTAGGTGCAGGAATTGTGTGGTAGATGTATCACTTGGGACTAGGCTTCACAACTCTGCATTTTGGTTGGTTGTGGTTTTCAGAAATGGCCTGTCTGTTGCAAAAGGAAGTTTCTTCATGGGAGGTGACGACTACACTTATCTGTGGGTGTAGGAGCAAATATTTGGAATGTAATTAGGAATTGTGCTGGTTTAGTAAAGTGGTGGTTGTAGGTTCTCTTTCCATGACTTCATGGAAGATCTATGACTTCACTAGCCCTGGGTCATTAGATTTCCAATACCGGGAATTATCTTTTCCTTGTTGAGTTCAATTAAATAGCTTTTTGTTATTACCAAGGTATGTGTGCAACTATTGCATGGTTATGATTATTGTGCCATGTTGCTAATTATTTTCATTCATATGTATCATATATAGGTAGGGCTGCTGATAGCTTACCTTCTTTGGAAGCTTGCATGGAAGTTTTATAGTCTTATGCCATCTAGTCTGCAGGGAGGAGATTTGCAGTTCAGTTCCAGCTCCAGGGGCCTTTGGGTCCTGTGTCAGAAGTACATGCTGTCTTCAGGAATAGGGACTTACCTATACTTTTGGGGGGACAACCAAGGGCAATAGCAACAACTTAGAAAGTTTTGGAGATTTGGACAACGAAACTCAAAAGAGGGATTATCATGTCTGATGCTGGAGATTTTGGTAGATGTTTTATATTGTCAGCCCAGAGGGGAAAATTTTGTTTATACTATGTATTTTTATTTCTTTATATAATGAGCTACAAGCATTGTAGGAATTTTAGGCACATAATCTCCTAGTCTTATTTTGCAGCTTGGGTTGTCTGAGAATCTTCTTTGAAGCATTACTTCACTTCTCTGGAAAGTACTCTCAACTTTTGTTACAGTGCTCTAAGAGGGAGGGGCCTAGTGAATCTGGTCAGTTTCAGGGGCTTCCTGCTTGATGGAATGCTTCAGTCTCGGGGGGAAACGGTTATACAACATCTCCTTAAGAAATATGTGCCTCTGCATGGTGTCTGCTTTATAACCATCTATAGTCATCTGGACAAACATGGACATAGACAGTAAGCATCCTGGGCTTTAGGGTCTTGATTATTGCTTGTGACTGTTTACTTGGATAAGACTACAATTTTTTTCCATACATTGTTTTGTTTTATTTTTTCCATTCAAGAACATAATTAAAGAAATAAAATTTTTACCTTTCTTCCCCTTCTCCCGGTCTCCTCCCACTACCCCCCCACCCCTCCTCCCTCCCCCTTCTTCCTTGATAGAGGGCATGGTGCCCTGACCTGTTGGAAGTCCAAGGCCCACCCCCATCCCTCCCGGCCTAGGAAGGAGTGCATTCAAAAAGACTCAGTTCTCAAAAAGATAATACATGCAGAAGAGATAGGTCCTGGTGTCATTGTTGATGGGTTCTCCATCTGCCAACTTTCGCCACCACATTCAGAGAGTCTGGTTTGATCATATGCTCATTCAGTCCCAGTCCAGGTGGATTGGTGCGCTCCCATTAGTTCAGGCACACTGTCTCAGTAGGTGGACCAGCCCCTCACGGTCC
>PVIU01023570.1:0-27207 GCA_004026605.1 Ondatra zibethicus
TAGGCTTGGGAGAGAGGAGAAAAAGGATATAGATGGTTATAAAAAGAAGTAAATGGTTTAGAAATGAAGACGGACACTTAAAAGAAATTCCACATTAGCTCAGAATTGGACATAATAGAGGATTATTTATTTAGGGGTAGACTCACAGATTACAGTCCTCTGCACAAATGGGGAACAGGAACCGAATCCCACCACTGGAAGAGAGGCCAAATGTGCACTTTACATCGGCATATATAGTATAAGAGGCCATGCCCAAGTAGGTGGGTAACTTAAAGGCTACTGACTGTAGGAATTCCTACAGTATAGAAAAAACACAGACAGTCATAGATTAAAGGAATAAAGATAATAAATATTAAAAAGTAATAGAATAAGAATAAGATGCCACGTAAAGATGGAATATACAGAGAGAGTCTGGATTATGTATATTCTTGTATTTTCTTTGAATTTTCTGACCGTGAAGGATCTAAGTACAGAGAAACATTTCATTGTATAGGCTGCTAAGCTAAACCAACATATATGTTTTAAAGGTATCTTGATTTCAGAATTTGAGTCTAAGGATAGGGTGCTTTGGAAAAGAGGTTCTTCTTTTGTTTTTACAGAGGATGAGAACTTGTGGATTGCTTCCAGACTAATATGGTTTGATGGACCAAGACCCCCTAAAATGTCGCCTTGAACAACCCTCAAAAATTACTTTGTCCAATAAACAGCAGTAAGTAGTTTGGAGAAGAACTACGCCCATATTGTTAAATATTGTTTGTAACTGTTTCTTTACATTTAAAGAGGGATATGCTATAGAGATTTGCATTGTTATGGGTCTTGGTTAATTGATACTAACTTAAGATATATTTTGCTATATGTATATTTCTGCTCTTGATTAAGGTATTGTGTTTGTTCAGCTCATTTTAAAATGTAATGTATAATTAAGAAATTTAGGTTAATAGATAATCATCTATAATGGTCAAACTTGTAGTCATGTTAGTTAGGTTTTCTACATGTATGGATATATATTTCAGATAGGTATTCTTCAAACCTTTTATAGACTAACAAAATATGGCATATAAAATGTTTTATGAACTTAGGACTTTTCATGACAATGAGACACAACCGCTCCTGGCAGCACCAATCTACTTCAAGAGGAAAATGGGCATTGAAGAGGCTCCTTATGGAGTTGGTTAGCCATTTGGACAAGAAACTGCTCTTGCATGGGCTGTTTGATGAACTGGACATGTAGGACCTGCAGAGAAATGACTGCTGAACTTGCCTAAAGGTGAGATGACTCTCTGGGGTTCCTGCTTCATGAAAGAGTCTGCCAGACATTCTGTAGGACACAGAAAAAGGTGACTGACAAACTGCCAATATAGGCAGAACTGTCTCTGAAATTTCCTGCTTCATGGAAAAGTCGGCTGGATACTGTGGGCCTGTAGGCTGAAGATGGATGCCCCAACAGTACGAAAGAACTTTGTCCAGGAAGTGAGATGTCTCTGTCAATTCTAGAGTTTGGGAAGTTGCTTACAATGCACTTCCTGTATTACTTAGGTAATATTATATCCTTCTGGAGTCTTCGATGGAATTGAAGAGTAAATAGTAATAATATAGCTTTCCTTAGTTATGATAAGAGATAAAGTAGATATAAATATTGTAACTGTAATTCTTGCTTGATAACTGTTTTGTTATATGTAATTTTGCTATGTTAAAGTTAAAACCTTCCTTTTTATTTAAACAGAAAAGGGGAGGTTATTTGGGATTCCCCTCTGTATGCTGTGAATACCTTTGGTTAATAAAGAAACTGTCTTGGCCTGTGATAGAGCAAAAGAATAGAGCTAGCCAGGGAAAACTAAACTCAATGCTGGGAGAAGGAAGGCAGAGTGAAGAGAAGCCATGTAGCCCCACTGGAGACGACACTGGAACTTTACCAGGTGAGCTACAGCTTTGTGGCAATACATAGATTAATAGAAATTGGTTAAATTAGTATGTAAAAGTTAGCCAATAAGAAGCTAGAGCTAGTGGGCCAAGCAGTAATTTAATTAATACAGTATCTGTGTGGTTATTTCGGTTCTGGGCAGCCAGGACGAACAAGCAGCCTCCTCACAACATATTACAAACTCTGATATGGCTCCTACGACCTGAAGTTACCTTTCTCTCCTTGCTCCATCTGAACAGACTCTTTTCCTTCCCAGCATGATAGCTCTTTTTTATGTAGGTTGGCCCAGAAGTCCACATTGCCTCTCTATAGCTCTTCAGGTGGGCACCTACATAAACCAGGGAGGAAATGACACCCCAGAGATGGGCTAGAGTTGTCTGCCACCCTGTGCTTCCCCACAGGCTATGCCATCTCCTCTACAGACCAACTTTTTCTATCAAAATGGCCATATTCCATTCTCTCCTGTCTCATTACGGCTTCTGTCTTCCTGAGATAGTCCCCTTTATCACCAAGCTTCCTTTGTACATGATGGGAGAGGAGGGGAGGAGTTGATAATCTTAGTGCATCTTCATAAAAGGACCCTAGGGACTGCCACATCATAGGATCCCGGGGCTGTAAATGCAGATTGGTCCATCTAGGACTCCCACTGCCCATACAGAAATGAAAAGCTATCTCCTTCTGGAACAAATATGAAACAAGGGGTGGTAGCAGCAAACACAGGTGGTGTTTAGAATGAAAGGAAAGAGCTAAGCAAGTGGATTAGGGCCTTTGCTGTGAAAAATAAAGCCGGGCACTGGTAGTACAAAGGCTGCTGACGCTGGAGCAGTGAGTCATACCGCAAATGGAACACAAACAAGGGCCCATCACAGCAGCACAAAATCCTGCCCTTCCATAGAAAATTCAGGGTGAGGGCCAGCTAGACAGCTATGCAGGTAAAAGCTCCTGCTATAAGCCTGACGATATGAACCCACATGGTGGAAGAAAAGAACAGACTCCTGAAGGCTAATCTCTTATCTACACACACACATGCACATGCACACACACATGCACATGTGCACACACGCACTAAATGGATAAAATAATTTTAAAATATTCAGGTGAGGGGTGAAAGCAATTAGAATGTATTATATGCATGCAAAAAATTATCATAGAACAACTTAATATAAAATCTTCAGGGGGAATAAAAGACTTTTCTTTTTCCTGAAAATTAATAATAGAAAAGATACAGCATTAAACAGTCACAGTACAAGTATCTAATTAAATTGCTTGAACAGATACAGGGATCGAAAGAAGGTAGATGAACTGAATGACTGCTAGACTACAGAAAACATTACTTTCCATTAAGTATTTACATGCTATTGAACATCAAGTTAGATTTGTGCTATTATTATTGCTATCAGAATTGTTGTCGCAGGGCTGTGGCATGCTTAAATTATGTGTAAGGCTCCTTCTTCTTAGCTATGTGTGTGCCTATGTGTTTATTCATACACGCATATGCACTTATTATAAGTGCCTGTGCATTTGTTCATACATGCCTGTTCATTTTTTCATATGTACCTGTGCATTTTTCACACATGCCTGTGCATTTGTTCATATGTGCCTGTGCATTTGTGCACATGGATCTGGAGGCCAGAGGTCTACACTGAATACCTTCCTCCACTTTTTCCAACTTACTTTTGATGATATGGTCTCTTACTAAACCAGGAGCTTGCTGATTGGCTAGAATAGCTAAGCAGCAAGCCCCAGGGGTCCTCCTGTCTCTGCCTCCACAGCACTGGGGCTACAGGCATGAAGCACCAGACTTGGATTTTATCAGAATGCTGGGGATCGAAGACAAGTCCCCATGCTCATGTGACAAGTACTTTACTGCCTGAGTCACCTCCCCAGGCCTTCATAGCTCTTACTTGGTAAAAATCCACCTCCCTTAATCAAAAACTATCACTCACTCTTGATTGCAGATAGCCAAAGAGTAGGTACGTTGCCTACCAGCCAGTGAACACCAAAGTGATCCCTTCCATTTTGTCCTCCCCTAATGAGTAAAAACAGAATTAGAACATCTTCCCCAATTAAGTTAGGATGAACGCTCCCTTTCCACCCACTCACAAACCAAGAAAGTATCTGTCAATAGTGAATTCTTTTTTGGATGATTTAGAAACACCTTATAATACTGCAAACTCTTTGTGCCCTCAGGCAGGAAACCTGCAGTTAGTGTTCCCCACTACATTACACACTGGCCCCCACTACATTACACACTGGCCCCTTACACCAAGCCTGGAGACTTGTGTGTGTGTGTCTCAAGGAGGCTGGCTGGGGGCATGGCCATTGCCATTGAAGCAGACCCTCACTTATTTGTAATAAACACTTGTCAGACAGAAAGCAAAATTCTCAAAGGCTGTTTATTGCACTCCTAATACCTTGGGGTGTTGTGTTGGGCAGTGTAATTACAGGTAATGTTTCGACCCTGCTTCTTTTTGAACTGCCTGGCTGCGAGGCCCATGGAGTGGGCCATAGTAACCACTCTTCATTTTTTTCTGGGCCATTGTAACCCTAATGAGATCCATTCTGATTGCAATTATAATAGTGCGCAGCAGGTGAAGCCATATGGATCATGGTCATCTTGAAGCGATAGCTGAAAGGGGGCTTTTGTCTACCCAGCTTTGTACATGCATTTTTGAAAATCAAGTCACACCTGGTCCTGCCATGGCCCCTGCAAAGAATAGGAATTTCTTAGTGCTGAAGCTTCAGGCCTTGGCTGTCACACACACACACACGAGAGAGAGAGAGAGAGAGAGAGAGAGAGAGAGAGAGAGAGAGAGAGAGAGAGAGAGAGAGAGAGAACTGCCTAGTGCCTACTGTGTGCTAGGTATCCCACTAGGCTTTTCCCCATGCCACCCCTTCATGCCATTTCAATGAGCTGGCTATCATAAATGTTTCACAAAGGTTCTGGTACAGACAGATCATCAGGCCCATCCTAAGTGGCAGATTTGAAAATGACAGCAGCAGGCTGACCCTGGAACTCAAGTTTCTGACTGCAGTGCCTAAGTGTTCCCCATGACAAGGGGACGTTCCAACTGAAATTTCAATTTTGTTTTGTTTAGATATGTTTCATTGCTTTGCTTGTATGAATTAATTGCCACAAAAGGTTCCTTTATCCAGAGGGTCCCTAAACTCTTTTTGTGCTGTGTTATGTGATAACTGAATGGGGACAGGTGCTGATTACATAAACGCCCCCATAGCCCACCTGCATTTGTCATCTTCCATTCAGAAGTGGACTGGTTAAAAATCAGATCCCAGAATCACATGTAATTGTGTTTCATACTCCTTTCTAGGACTACTGTGCTGATTACAGTCTGGATAAACTGAGGTTTGAAAAACTCTTTCACTGCACATAATGACTTTTTTATTGGAACCACAGTGCCCTGTCTCTTCACTTCTCCACACTCTTCCCCCTGCTTCCCCTCCACATCTGCCCCCGCTACAGCTAACCCAGCCAATATAAGATAGATAAAGGAGACTTAGAGTCCACAATTCAGGGTCACATTGGTCTATTAAAGCCTAACAAAGAGTGAAGCTTTATGCTGAAGAAAACAGGTTTACCTTGAATTTGTGAATTGAGAGGCTTTTGAAGGAGCCAGAGAAAACCTTTAATATTAGGCAAAACCTATTATTCCATAGGCTGCAATAAAACAGTATTTAATTCTAAGTGGCCACGTGGCCTAGCATACTAACCCCCAGAAGAATGTGCACTATGCAAAGAAAGGAGCTTAGCTTCTAATTACAGAATTTAATTATTGAATATAATCAGAAGAAAATGACAGAATTGTGCATTTGTATGCAAATATATAAAATGACTGATAAAAAGTTAAAATATTTTCAAAAATGGAAAATTTACTCTTCTCAAGACCTCCAGGAATCCCTATAGAGTTCATCCCTAACCTTGTGCCTCCTCTAAGCAGGTAATGGCGACCTGCCCAGGTTTCTGCTCCAACAGTCCTTTCTTCAAACCACTGTTCCCACAGGCAGACTCACTCTAACTCCAAGTTCAGAACCAGTGCCAGCCAGAACTAGCTCCTAGTCATGGTGGTATTAAGTTACCATGTTTAATCTTAGAGCAGTGGTTCTCAACCTTCCTAATACTGTGACCATTTAATACAGTTCCTCATGCTGTGGTGACCCCCAACCATAAAATTATTTTCATTGCTACATGATAACTGCAATTTTGTTACTCTTATGAATTGTAATAATAAATATCTGTGTTTTCAGGTACTCTTAGGCAACCCCTGTGAAAGGTTGCTCAGTCCCCAAAGGGTTGCAACCCAAAGATTGAGAAGCACTGTATTAGAGGGATTTGGCATTGTGTGAGCCAATGCTGACAGCCTTGTTTGAGCTTGTGCCCCAGTGCTAGGAGCTGGTCTTCTGCTTTACTGTCAAAAGGCCAGCTCCCTTGCTTTGGTCCTGTAGCCATGCCTCTGCTCTGAGTCTGTGGACCTGTTTCTCACACTCAACTTGTTCAGTACTCGAGGAGAACAAGGCACAGTCCCTAAGGTCTCCTCTGTAAGTATAGACACCTCCTCCCAAAATCCTACAGTATGCCTACAGCCTGCTTTCCTGAAGCTGTCTGTTCACATTGTCTAATGGCATGTTCTGCATAATACCTCATTCCACTGCCTCCCACACTAGTGAGCACACCAATGAATAACTTAATGTCCTTGTCCAAATATCTGCCAAGTATCATGAGAGTACTGTCCTCCACAAGAGACAAGCAGGCTCGAGTGGGTTATATTTAACAGCTTTCCCTATGATAGATATCCCTACCCAACCTTAGATTCATTATCAACAGATTATTCATGTATGAAACTCTTCCAAACAACAGTTATAAAATGAGAACATTTGTGCACAATAATGTTCAGTGACAAAAGCAAAGTTTTAAAAATATAACACGTATAATTCTAATGATTTTGAAAAGCAATATATAGATGAGAAAAGACCCAAAGGATATATATGAATGAGGTGAGGATGGAGAAGGACCAGCTACATAATTACTAGGTCCTAGTGCACACTGAAAACATGTGGACGCTTGTGCAAAAACTACTGAGAATATGAAGGCAGCAATAGATCACTAAACAAAATATAGGATTTAAGCTTGGCTTTGGGAGTTTCATAGGCTTCAAGGAGGCATCTCCCTTTGCTTATATAAATGTAACCATTTTCTTTTTTTATATTTTCTTTATAAATCCTATAAGCAAACACACATTATTTTTATTACTAGAAAATATCGTGATTCAGCTGTAGCACTTGGAAAAGTGAATCCTACACCTCTCCTGGGCAGCACAGTAGAGCTGACCCTATTGATTGGGGAGCACGTGAACTCCCCCCCCCCACGCCCCGAGAACGTGAACATGGGAGACCTGGCCCCACCTCTCATCTGCCATATGGCAGCATGGGCAGAGGAGAGACTCCCACACCCATCAATGCTCGAGGCAGGTGGGAGAGCTGGCCCCAAGGTCATAAGAGTGGGAGAGCTGTCCCTACCCCTCATTAACTGCAGCAGTCCAGAGAGTAGCCCTTATGCGAAATCTGGGCAATGCAGTAGAGCGAGCCATGAAGGTGTAGGTGTGGAAGAACTAACCCTGAGGATGTGAAAGCCTGAGAACAGGAGAACTGGCTCCACCTCTTACTCGTCTCTGCAAGGGGTGAACTAGCTTGGGCAATGCAGGAGAGCTCACCCTGGTGGTGAGGACAAGGGAGAGCTGGAAGGCTGACCTACTCTACAACTACCCAGGCCCAGAGTTAGGAGTTGGCCCACCCCCAACATCCACTTCAGCTGTGATCTGTTGGAGCAAGTGAAGGAACCTGTAGTGCAGACCCAAAGTTGTAGGATCTCCATATAAATGGAGACTGGTCATTCGTTTCCTGGCCACCCAGACCCAAATAATCACACAGAAACTATATTAATCACAACATTGCTTGGCCAATAGCTTAGGCTTCTTATTAACTTCTATTAATCTGTGTGTCGGCATGAGGCTGTGGTTCACTGGTAAGGATTTGGCGTCTGTCTCCTTAGAAAGCTACATGGTGTCTCCCTGACTCTGCCTATGTTCTCTCTATAGCTCTGTTATAAGTTCCCACCTGGATTTATTCTGCTAAGTCATTGGCTGAAACAGCTTTATTCATCAACCAATAACAGCAACACATGTACAGAAGGACATCCCACATCATCTGCATGACACAGAACAACAATAGGATAACCAGGAGGAATTCCAGTGAGAGCCCAGCATCAATAGTGTAGCAGAAACTAGAGGCCTCGAACTAGACCAATGACTCTTTGCAATGAACACTTGTAAGTAAAGATATACGAATAAAAAGGAAAAATTATAATTTTTATCTGCTCGTGTTTGTGAGTATGTGCATGTATACAAAAGGTCAACATTGTTTTTTGTTTGTCTTTTGTCAATCACACTCTACCTGATTTAATTCAGATGGGATCTCTCACTGGACCTGGAGTTCATTGATTGGTCTACACTGACTAGCCAGCAAGCCCTGGAGATGCTTTGTTTTCTACCTCCCCAGTGCTGGAATTACAGACATACTTTGGTGCTGTGCCCGGCTTTGCACGTGGGTTCTGAGGATCTAAAGTCAGGTCTTCACGCTTATGCAGCACGCACTTGACTGACGGACATCTTCCCATCCCCATGATGAGCAATTTTTAAAAGAGCCAACCAAAGTTAACAGGTATTTACCCGTAATTAAAAACAAACAAACAAAAAAAAAACCAAAACAGGTTCTAAAATACTGGCCATGTCTATCATACTCTGTGAGGACAGAATCTAGTGCGCAGAGAAAAATGGAAATACGGTTTGCATCCAGAACAAGGCCAGACATTAGGAAAAGGAAAGAATGCCCCACATTATTATCAGGTAAATTATCAGGTTCTTGTACAGGCAAAAAAGATGATTTTGTAGGAAGCAAGATTCGCAGTAGTAGTGCAGTGATACAGCCCTACTGAGGAGTAGGCAACATCCTGGTCATGCAATGTGTTCATCTATAGTCTGCCAAGAAGCGTGAGCTGTACAGAGATTAGAACTCTTAACAGTCTCATTTGTCATTGATTGCTCATTCTCTCAGAAAATGACTTACACATGATATTCACTCAGCAAATATTTGTTGAATATATGATATACACATGGTCGCAGGCTTGTTCTAATTCTTATTGCTTTGTATGTACAACAGAAAAAAGGTTTATTAATAAATGAGACAGTCCGAGTAACAAGAATGGTCACAATAGTAAGACTTTGTATTTTTTTAATTCAAAAGGAGTGTGAAGCATTAATTCTTAATTATTCGGTATCTTAATTATCTAGTCTTCATCTCAGAGGAGATTGGAAAAAATATCCAACAGGGTCCTTTGTGAGCAACACAGTTATCTACATCTCATTAAGATAAATCAATTCTTGGGAATTCCCCAGAAGACAGATGGTCTTTCTACTCAGCTTCAAGAGGTGACCCCAAGTACTACACAATTTCAGGGTCATTCTGAAATTGTGCTAAAAATTCCTCTTACCACATTTTCTATGAACAAGTGGAAAAAGAAAAAAGGAGAGCAATTATTGCAACACTGTGAGTTAAGAAAGGGTTACATATGGATGCTGGGTTGAAAACAGCCTGCTTCCTTCTCCACCCCATATCCTGGCTCAGGCAACACATGTAGCAGAGGGAGCATCACTATAGAATGCTCCCTTTCTCTTACAAAGTCCCCCAGTGCCATGGGATCCACCTTATCTACAGGACTCACCTAATCCCAAACATTGTTCAGTTTACCTCTTCACAGGCAAAACAGACAAGAATTTTTTACAATGTTCCAACAAGATGAATTGCAGGTGCTTTCTTTGCTAAATCAAAGTTAGAAACACATAGCCTCCGGTAAAATTCAACTCATGGCAAGAGCACTTACCAGCATGCTGAAGGCTGCAATCCCTACCTGAGACCCAAATTCAGTTTCCAGCACTATAGGGAGAGGAAAAGAGGGAGAGGGAGAGAGGGAAGCAGCAAAGCAGCACAAAGACTACTCATCTCCAGTCAAAAGGAATAGCAATGTGGGACAATGTTTTGAAGCCTGTTCTTACTACTTTCCTATTGCTTTGTTAAACACTGTGACAAAAAAGCAACTTAAGGTTTTTTTCTCAGGCTGCTGGGAAGATAGAGGACATTCAGACTAAGTGTACTTATGAAAAGCAGCCCACAGTCTTTCAAAACAAGAAGCATGTTCTGCTGTGAGAACACGCTAGGAAAAACTCCCTCAGTGCTGAAAAAAAAATCCCAAGAAGAGCACCTACACAGACAAGAAATACCCCTCACTGGTAATGTCACCACCTGAGGTCGGATCCTTTCTGGTGTCATGACCAAGATGAAGATGCAGAGGACCATTGTCATTGACCAGGACTATCTCCATTACATCTGAAAGTTCAGTCGCTTTGAGAAGCCACACAAGAACATGTATTTCACCTGTCACTCTGTTTCAGGGATGTACAAATCGGCAACATTGTCACTGTGGGAGAGTGCAGACTGGTGTGCAAGAATTCACTATGAGACCAGACTGGCCTTGACCCCACAGAGATCCCCCTGCTTCTGCCTCTAGAATGCTAATATTAGAGTCATGCACTGGTGTGGGAAATCCTTATGTGTATATGTTCATTTTATTGGTTAATGAATAAAGCTGTTTTGGCTAGTAACTTAGCAGAATAGAGCCAGGCAGGAAAACTAAACTGAATGCTGGGAGAAAGAAGGTGGAGTCAGTGAGACACCATGTAGCTGCCAGGGGAGAAAGACATGAGTTGCCAGCTGGAACTTTGCTGGTAGGCCACGAGCCTCATGGTAAAATATAAAATAATAGAAATGGGTTAATTTAAGATATATGAGCTAGCTAGCAATATGCTTAAATGTTTGGCCAAGCAGTGTTTTAAATAATACAGTTTCTGTGTAATTAATTTGGGTCTGGGCAGATGGGAAATGAACAAGCAGCCTCAGCCAACAATGCACCACCATGCCTAGGCCCATTGAGTCTATTAATGACAGGAATAAACATCATGAGATCTTGGTCCCTGATCATAATAACATTAAAGTCAATCATATGTTCAAGATATATTTCCTCTCTTGATATCCCTATGCATGGGCTCCTGGATAGTGGTAATTCAAGAAATAAGTTGAAATAAACCCTATGGGACCCTAACAAAAGGCTATGCTTCATGCCTTCCCTCACTGTAATGAGCCTAGTTCTTTATAGCACTAAAGAGAAGTTAGCTGATTGCAACAGTTGGTGCTAGGAACCTTCCCCCACTGCCTCTGGTTATGAAGAGTAGGGTTGGGGTCTTCTCTCTGATAACCTTGGGAAATAGTAGTATTATCTGCTAATATTGAGATAGCCTCCAACAACCCTATGAACTAATGAACACCAATGTTTAAATCATATCTGAGATGTAACCTGTAGAAAACCATTATGCTTGGTGCTTGTGGGGTGACAGGAGACACTGGAGATACAGAAGGTAAAGTTAATGAAGTGCAGAAGGTGAGAAATTTGAAGACAAAGAAAAAACGAAGAATTTAGAACTGCACTCTGTGGTGTGGGTAAAGGGGGTGACTATGCAACAGTTGCAAAATAAAAGGCTGTAGAATATAGGGAAAAGTCTAAACACTTTTAACAGTCCCATTTGTGGATATAAAGGTGTGTGCAGTTGCAACTGTGACTAGACTATTAGCTCTCCAAGGACAGGAACAAATACCAACCATGTCTACTTCCTTTCAGTATCCCAATCTGCCAGGAACGATCCCTTTTGCATCTGCCAGCAGATGAAATGCTGACTCTACCAGCTGTACCTCTCTCTACAAGTCAGCCCCAGGACAGCAGACCTGGGACCTCACCTGATCCACGCACCGACATTAAGACATCACACCAGCTTTGGGTTGGGCTCTACCCTGACTTAACAAAGCATAGAGCAGCTGTTTCCATTTCCAGATATGATGGGACAACAACACTACATCTCTCATTTTTATTGTTGGCTGCAGTGATGTCACAATAATCACTACTATTCTATCCTAAAGACTCAAAACAATAAAAATTTATTCAATCTTAAAAGAACCACTGAAGTAGTTATTTCCCTGTTTATAAATTAGAAGATTCAATAAAACAACATGCTCAGATCATCAGAGAAAGGCTGACTAGATTGCATGCCACTGCACTTCACCCACCTGCCTTTCTTGGGAATCCTTAAAGTAGTATCCTCCCAAAAGTAGACAGGGTGCCTAATCAGCGTAGTCTTCCAGGAATGGGAGGAAATAGTTTCAAAGACAAGAGACTTCCAGTGATTAAAATAAATAAATAAATAAAATTCATGTTGGGCAAACTAAGCTGCATGGAGAGCCAAGTAGCAACGACACAGATTTTATTCACTACCATATCCTTATAGAACAATGCAGGTACTTGGGGCCTATCTGCTGAAGGAAGGGAGAAATGATTCTTTGATATCTTGGAGACACCTTTTGGCACTACAATCTCTTTCTGAAAGGCCCTTAATGTCATCGTCTTCCTGCCTCATCAAACAGACAGAGGATCATGGACTTAATTGCGTGTGAGCATTTGTGGGGGAAAAAAAAAGGAAGACTTGAGAGCTTACCTTAACAAGCAACTAAAATTGAGTTCTGCTTGCCTTCGTTGCCTTAGAGGGTGAAAATAAATGAGTAGTAAAGCTGATTCTTATTTTCAAATAAATTAAACATTCAGAAACGTGTGTTTGTTGCCCACTTTTAACAGCAAGCTCCTTTCTTAAGCCAGAGTCCAAGCCAGTCTCCTGTCCAAGTTTTCTGTCATGCCTTTTTGTCTAGTCTGTTCAGCTATTTTTAAAAATGTTGAATATCAGCAAAGGCTCTCAGGCAGGCATTGTCAACTTTTATATGAAGCAATCTTGGTTGAATGAGAAGATCCTAGAGCTTATCGTCTCCTCTTCTGTGCTGCCCCAGGCTGGGCTAGAATGTGTGTGACTGATAACAGGACACATTTCTACCTTTGTTATTACATTCCTGTTCCATAATTCATTGGCCACTCTCATTGTAGGACAGATCTTTATGGCAAAGTGGGCAGGACAGCAGGTAAATGCTTTTAGAAGTAAAGTAAGTGCCTTATAGGGCTCTTCAACCAGACACAGGATCATTAGGGGCTGTGTTCTCTCTACCTTGTCATTGTGATATGGGTTTCTGGCTGCTTCAGCCAGGTCCTCAGCCCCCACTTTCGGGTAACTTGCTCAGAGAGAATGCTTTTCAACAATGTGAAATGGTATTTCATCAAAATACTTGCCCTGAATTAAAGGTGAAAATGTCGTAGGCTGACTTAGAAATGGTTGTCTTTCCTCATGTTGGTATGTGCTCCCTTCAAGAGGACTCTAGGAGCTGCCATTGTACAGATTCCTTCATGTGTAGAGGGCTCCCAGGCTCAGAATATGTCTTTTTACTATGGTTTTATACAAATGATGGTCCTAACATGGGCTCAGGATGTTGGTTCCAGATAAGTTTCACTTAACATTTCTAGGATTAGAAACTGAGTGTTGCAAGGAAAAAAAGAAAGATTGCAAAATTGAACTCACTGTGATCATGTGCCATAAAAATTCGAATTTGGGCAACTGTATGCACTCAAAAGTAGCCTCAGAAGAGCTAAGGAAACAAGTAAAAATGCATAATATAAGAAAAGGTTCATTGGAAAGCTGAGCAAAATACTCAGAAGGAAGCCAAAGAGGAAAATTGTGAGTTCTAGGTGAGTCTTGACTACACTGAAAGGTCCAGACAAGCAAAACCATACTTCAAAAAATAGAGATGGAGAGAAAGGAAAGAGAGCAAGGGAAGGGAACTCACTGAATTATATAGAAAGGATGATTTTGATTTACCCAAGTCATCTCTCCTGCAACTGACAGCAGTGCACAATGAAAAGATGTGCCATCCATAAGGAAGAAAGAGAAGAGAATGTAGTCCTGTGACTTGTTCTTCAATTCCAGATCCTTGAACAAACAAGACATTGAACATGATCCCAGAACACTGGTCCCAGCTCCAGGCCAAGTAGTGCCTGTCAAGTGATCCTAAACATACTGTAGAACTGGGCAGGCAAACTCTGTATAGACCCTGCATTCTGCCCACACCATTGTTAGCCAGTTGTAGTGAGCTTCAGTTTCTGATAACCCTTAATAGCAGGCAGGCCATGGGAACTGTGTGCTTTGTAGATTTCATCACTGTCTCAGCTTCAACAGAAGTGGGGTTCCAGGCTGGTGCTGATGCAGACTTGGAGGTCACAGGATTGTAACTTAGATGTTTCCAGCCATGGCTGAGGGTGTCCTGTAGAAGAACAATAGCTTCTACAACCATGGGCTTCTGGGTCATATTAGAAAGGCTTCCTGGAAGCCTTAGACAATCTTACTATTCACAGAGCATTCCCAGAAAAATCTGGGGTACAAAGGCTGGAAGAGCAACTACTGCAGTACACAGAGATGACACAGGCATGTAAAGATCAAAGATGATCAGGAAACCCTGATATCAAATGGACAGAATAAGTTCTAGGTGACAGACATGATATACATGTATGGAGATGTATTAACTATGTAACAAAAGAATTAAGATAGGAATTTTAAGGAAATGCCCCAAACAGTCCAGAACATTTCAGCAATTTATCTAAGAAATATAACAGAGATTGAAATTGTATTTTTAATCATTCAAAAATTCTGCAGTTGAGAAACACAATTAATGAAATAAAAATTCAGCAAAGAACACTAAAAGCAGTCTTGATCAAACAGGAAAAAGAACCTGTGAATTTGGAGAGACCTTATTTGAAAATTTACAGTCAGAGGAGAAAATGGAATATAAATAAATGAGGAAAGTGAATTTATGGGACAACAAAATAGTAAATGTATAGAATATTGATAGTCAAAGAGTAATACAAAAATTTAAAAGAATAGAAAGCTTATTTAAAGGAATAATAGGTTGGGTGATAAAGTTCACCATATAAAGGCACCTGCCACCACGTCTGATAATATGAATTTAATTCGAGGGATAACATGAAAGAAGAAAACTGACTTTTGCAAGTTGTCCTCTGACCTCTACACATGTGTCATGATAGCCTGTACACACACACACACACACACATACACACACACACACACACACACACACACACACACAATAAATGTAATGAAAACTTAAAAGAAATAATAACACAATGATTTCCAAACACGGAGAAAGATGTAAATATCCAAGTATGGTACAGCCAAAGGTCACCAGTTAGATTCAATCGAAATGAAACAACATACAATCATGATAAAATTATCAAAGACAAAAAGAAGATCCTCAAAGCAACAGAAAAAAAAAGGTTGTATTAGTTATTCCATTGCTGTGAAAAAGACACCATGCCAGAGGCAATTTATAAAATAAAAGCATTTGATCAGGGGCTTGCTTACAGTTTCAAAGGCTTAGCGCATGATCATTATGGTGGGCTGATGGCAACAGGAAGGCAGGCAGGCTGGCATGGTGCTGGAGCAGCAGCTGAGAGCATACATCCTGGAAGATAGAGTACAAGACTGGGTCTAGCTTGGGTTTTTGAAACCTCACCATCCTCCCCCAATGACACACCTCTTCCAACAAGGACACACTTCTTAATTCTTCCTAAACAGTCCATCATTTGGGACCATACACCCAATATATGAACTTATGGGGACCTTCTTATTCAAACCATCACAGACATTAGTAACAAAGAAGCAAGTTCCAATACATTCAGTTGCAGACTTCTCAGCATAAACCCTACTTGACAGAGAGGAAGAAAATGCATTACCAAATATCTTAGGGTTGCTACTACTGTGATAAAACACCATGACCAAAAATCAAGTTGGGGAGGAATGGGTTTATTTGCCTTATACTTCCATATCACTATTCATCTTTGAAGGAAATCAGGATAGGAACTCAAATAGAGCAGATGCCTAGCGGCAGGAATGGATGTAGACTCTATGAAGGGATGTTGCTTATGGGCTTGCTCCTCATGGCTTGCTCAGCCTACTTATGGAACCCAGAGCCACCAGCCTGGGGAGTTGCCCCATCCTCATTAGGCTAGGTCCTCCTCCATCAACCACTAATTAAGAAAATGCCCTACAGGTTTGTCTACAGCCCGATCTTATGGAGATCATTTCTTAATTGAAGTTCCTCCCTCTCTGATGACTTTAGCTTCTGTAAAGTTGACATAAAACTAGCCAGCACACCATATGAAAAGAAAATTAGTGCCAAAAAAGAAGGTTGTGCCCAGCAAAGCTGTCATTCAGAAATGCTTTCCCCAAAACCAAAAGGAGTTTATCACTATCAGATCCATCTCACAAGAAATTTAAAAGTGGATGGAGTTGAAAAAAAGAGATTATGATGATAGTTATGATGATATATTAACACAAAATATATTGCTGGGTGGTCATGGTGCACAACTTTAATCCCAGCACTCAGGAGGCCAAGGCAGGCAGATTCCTGTGAGTTTGAACCCAGCCTGGTCTACAAGAGCTAGTTCCAAGACAGGCTCCAAAGCTACAGAGAAACCCTGCCTCGAAAAACCATATATATATATATATATATATATATATATATATATATATATATATATATATATATATATTTGTGTGTACATATATATGTATGTATATATATATATCATATATGACAAATCATATTGAGTGAAGTAAGCCAGACCCAGAAAGACAAATGTCTCAGGTTCTCTCTTGTTGGTGGCTCCTATCTCCATATCTTTAAATGTGTATACATAGACTGTGGTGAGTACAGAAACAGGAAAGGAAAGTGGTGCCATTATAGGGGAACTGAGGAGCAAAAGAGAAGGGAATAGCAGGGCACAAGTGATCCCATCATGGAAATGGTAAAGGGGATCTCCTTATGGAGGGAGAGGGAGGTCAGTACAGAAGAAGGTTGAACGAGGGTAAAGGGAGCAACAGGATACCAGTGATCTGATTGGGGGAAGTTGGAAAAGGGGCGCTCCTTAGGAATTAGGGAGGGAGATAAACACAGAAGGTTGGAGGGAGGTAAAATAACAATATAGATGGTTGAAAAAACTATTACCTATCTTTCAAAATAACCTATAATGTACTTAATTCAGTCCCCTAGAGGTGAAAGGTAAGTCCTTATTGCTGCAAGTATTAGACACTTTAGAAACAGGATCCAGAGTTCCCTGAGGTGGAAGTGATATAAATGCCTCTTCCCTGAGGATTAACTTTCTTGGTACCAGAAGGAACCATGCAAGCTTCAAAAGTGGGAGACAACCTATAGTCCTACCCAGGTTATGATGCTTATAAAATATGTTAACAACTAGCATGGCATGATAACCTTATGGGTTACCTCGTTGTTAACCGTAGCTCTCTAATTAGATTTAAGACTCTCTCAATGAGATGATTTCAATACCTGGTACTGGGAACATAGCGAACTGCTCAGTGCTAGTGAAATCATGGTTATTGGAGGAGAATCTACAACCACGAATTTACGAAACCAGTGTAGTCCCTAACAACAATCTATAAATATCTATCATCCCCACGGGTAAGTGTACTTCACCACTCATCAAGGAAACTTTTTTTTGCAACAGACAGAGACGATTACAGGAAACCATAACCAATCAATACGTGCAGAGCTGTGGAGCTCAGTCCTAATGGATACATCTACAAAACACTTCCACAGATGAGACTCAGGGAACACTGGAAGAGGGGACAGAAAGACTGTAAGAGTCAGAGGCCCAGGGAGTTTGCTGAGGGACTGTGTCTTCTGGTAACATCAGAAGCTATCCCCATAAAACCTCACCAACATGATCATCCAAATGCAAGCAATATGTCACACTGCATGGGGAAAATCCCACAAGGGCTCAACCCTACACAAAGAACTACAGTTGAGTCAAACTGGGAGCAGGAGAGGTGGCCCTCCTCAGGGAAGAGAGCACCAATTAGTTGTTCAGCGCCATATACTCAGCCCTGAAACCATATATACAAATAACATTATATAAACTCAATAGGTTTTATTTGGGAATATATATATATGTATATGCAAATATACATATTCATACAATAAAAAAGATGAAAAAGAGGTCATGTGTTTGAAAGAGAGTAAGGAGGAGTATATGAGAGAGTTTGTATGGAGGAAAGGGAAGGAAGAAATATAATGAAAATACAATCTCAAAAACAATAGCAACAAATAGACAGCTAGGACAGTTACACAAAGAAACCCTGTCTCAAAAAAAATAAAAAAAAAATAATAAAGCCCAAATCTAAAAAGATATATGTATGCAAGTTTCCCTGGGATATTAGTAAAATTGCTCTGAAGAAAGAAAATCACAATGCATAATAACCCAGACATATATCAAAAAGGGAAAATGAACAGTCTTCCCATCTGATTTATTAGTAAATTGTCTACTATATTTATAGTAGATTTAAAAGAGCATAGGCATTCACATTATTTGTCTTGTATGGCAAATGCTTTCTGAACTTAAAGTATTTTATTTGAGGCAACAAGATCACAAAAGGAAGAGGAAATGAAGACCTTCACCAACTTGTTGGATGACCTTGAGCAAATGCTTCCCTTTGCTGGGCTTCAACTTTTGCCTTTTATATGGAGGCCGTCATGGCAGATTAGTTTGTTCCACCTTCACTGTCAGTGATTCGCCTTCAATCAGTATGCAAATTGTCGAGGCAGGAAGGTCACAAGTTCAAAGCCTGACTGGGCTACACAGGGGGACCCTGTTTCAAAGTGAAAACAACACAGGGTATTACGTGAACTGGAAATAGAAGACATAGTCCCCATATTTAGCATGTAAGTCCCATAAATCAGGCTAAAAAGAGGAAGAAGTAGAACTTATTCTGGAAGGAGATCGACTATCCTGTTTTCAAAGCAGAATCCTGAGTTCAGCTTTGAAATGAGAGAGCAATTCAAATGGAATAGGTCACCACAATCCCAAGGGATGAACCAGGGGAGATGAAGAAAGAGCCTACCAGAGAAGACAGATGAGGGCTAGGAAAGAAGTAACAAAGAAGTTGCCAAACCAGGAAGCTTGAGAGCTTGGAGGAAGGATCCAGGGTCCCCTGCAGACACAGTGAAGATTTGAAAAGCAGGGTCTCTGTGTTTATGGCGAAAATGCACTTTCAACTGAAGAAAGCAAGAGAGGACTTGACCAGATTCAGCAGCTCAGGGACCAAGCCGCATGATTCTCTGCCTTGCCAGCACAACACTCCAGGACCTGGCATCAGCTGATAAGGGCAGCAAGCAGAAACCATCACCATTTGTTAGAAGAAATGGGTAGAATATTGGAAAAGTTAAAGGTTGACTGGGGTGGAGCAGCACACACCTTTAATCCCAGCACCTGAGAGGCAGAAGCAGATGGATCTCTGTGAGTTGTTCATGGTGGCCTAATCCACATGCCAGTTTCAGGCCAGCCAGAGCATCATAGTCAGATACTATCTGCAATGCTGCCCTCCCCCCCCAAAAAAAGCTAATGGCTGAAGCTTTACTGCTATAAATGCTAGCGAGAAGTCCAAAAGTTCTGAGACTTTGGAGACACACAAATGGAAAGCAGTTAATGGACATCCTTCTATGAACTAGGGATGCAGAAGGGGTTTGAAACACAACCCTTACTCTCTTCCTTTAATTCTATTCCCCTCCCTCTGTATGTGTGTATATGTGTGTGTGTGTGTGTGTGTGTGCACATGTGTGTGTACAAGCAAATGAGTGCCACACTGCATCGGTGTAGGTCAGAAGATAGTATCCAAGAATCAGTTCTTTCCTTCCACTTCGTTGAGGCACAGTCTCTCTTGTTTCTGCCTCTAGGAGCTGCACACTCCAACCTGGATAGCCCTGGGGCTTCAGGGAAATATTCTTCTCTCCAGTTCTTATCTAGCTGTAGGACTGCTAGATGGAATTACAGATGTCAGTCATTGCTCAGGGCATTTCACATTTTTACATGAGTTCCAGATATCCGAACTCAGGTTTTTCATGAAAGTACTTTTACCCTGGTCCAATCCTTAATGATTCAAGTGTGGTCCACAGCCCAGCAACCTGTATATCATTTTGTTATAAGCTCATTATACATGTTGATCTCTTGACTCGGATCCACTGGATCAGAATCAATGTTTTTGTTTTTCTTTCTTTGAGACAAGATTTCTCTGTGTGGCTTTGGAACTTGTCTTGGAACTTGCTCTGCAGTCCAGGCTGGCCTCGAACTCACAGAGATCCACCTGCCTCTGCCCCCCCCCAAGTACTTAGCAGAATCTACATTTTAACCATACCCCAAGGAAATTCGAAAACACATTTATGTTTGAGAAGCACTGCACTAAACAGGGACAGCAGACTTTCCAGAAACTAAAGAGGTTTTGCAGACAAAGCTCAGTCATTGTTATTACTCCTCCCTCCCTTCCTGCCTGAGTCTTTATAATCTATTAAAATCTCAAATTTGGCTGCAGGTGTAGCTCAGATGGTACAGTGCTTGGCTTGGCTTGCATGCACAATGACCTGGATTTGATCCCAATACCACATTATCCAGGTTTGGTGGCACACACCTATAATCCTAGCACTAGGAGGTGGAGACAGGAGGTCCTGAAATTCACAATCATCCTATATAGTACGTCCCAAGGGCAGCCAGGGATGTAGGAAACCCTGTCTCACACACAAACAAACAATAACACTTTCCCTTGCCAGAAAAATGTAAAATCTATCCTTTGCTCACAATCACTAGAGGCATGGAGTCCACAGGCCTGCGTGGCTGCTCTGCTCTAAACCATAGCCCAGCCAGGAGGCAAAAGCCTTGGAACCAAGGTCTGCAGGAAGAAATGCTCCTGCTACAAGAATTTCTCTATATGACAATCTTTGCAACTGTAAAATGGGGCCAAGCGCTGTTGAGAAGAGAAAATAAAATGATGTGTGCAGAAGCAATTCAGACATAAGACTGTTACCCTAATTCGTTCCATTAAAAGGGAAAGAATGTCCTAGAACGGAGTACAGTTGTCCTATTGACCTACACAAGTCACCTACCTCCAATGCTACTGCAGCCCGGAAATGAGGCAGTTCGGTTAGTTCAAACCTCGGAAAACAAAAATGAAAAGAACAGGGCTGGAAATCATCAGTCCAAAAGGCTCCAGGCACGTTTTCCTTCTGTAACATCTTCTTGCCTTCTCTCGTACTCTATAGTTAACTCTAAATTGGCTTTTCACTTGGATTCCCCTACTTATCTAATCTGTGCCCCAAATCCCCATGATCCGATTGACCACAGCATATTTGTATCAATTTTGTAGGGCTCACCATGTATTTTTCACTTGTGCTAAGTGCTTATATACATTAAAGCATTATCCTCATAACAGCCCTGTTAAGTAGCTATTATTACATCTAATATTTTACGGATGAGGAAACCAATTCAAAGAAGTAACTTGCCCAAGGTCTCACAGCTGTGGCAGCGCTGGGATTCCAAAGCCCGTGCTAGCAATAGCAAATGTAACCTGGCTGAAGAGGAGAATGAATGCTGAGATTTACAGATAAGCAGGGACATGAAGGGTTAGGCCGGGCTTTTGAATGCCATGGTACCCTCTGGCCAATGGAGGATGGCATTTCCGAAATACAATGTGCAGAGGTGACAAAAAGGTCTGCCCATGAGGGGAGAGGTGGATAAATAAATTCTCTCTTTTCTCCACATACGTAGCTAAACTCTTCTAGCCTGAGGAGACAGATTTGCAATATTATAGTCACCTCCTGCTGCAGGGCAGTCATGTTGTGTCGTCGAAAAGCTGAACACAGACAAGGGCATGCACAGCCTGAGTGAGCTACTGGTGGCGCAGGCTACCATGGAGAAGTGAGCCAGTGCACAGAAGGCCCTGAGAGTCACATCGCCACTCCCTATGCTTGGTCAAGGTTACTATTTTGCCTTTCTGACATACTATCAATTATTCTGCCAACAGAGATACTGGACCTTTAGTTTTCCTATAATATAAGAAATTGACTTTAATTAAACCATCAGTAACTTGAACCTAATTATTTCAGACAATATTTAATTAATGTTCCATGGGTACCTAACATAATTAAGGTTCCTTTAATAAGACCTTCTGTGACATTAAAATATATGACCTTTATCTTCCTTATCTACCACATTCTGACAACTCAGATTTGTCATTTTCACTAAAAGGTACAGTTTGATTAAATAGAACAGGCCATAAAATTAATCTGGCAAATTATACTTGTTTGTTTCTTTTTTTTCCTCCCCCCTCAAGGCCTAATAAGTTAAGTCTTTTAATTAGCAGTACCAATCCAAGTGTTCATACCACCATTTTACTTTGAATTTGTCAAAGTGTTTCTTTTGTACATGAATTTTTGTGACCAAAGTAGATAACAACTATCCTTTATTAATCATGGTGAAAGGCTCAATCTTTAAAATTTGAAAAATAATGAGCTGTTCTTTACTTTAACAATGACTAGTGATTGTCTTAAGATGTCCCACCTTCAATAAGAGGCATCAGTTTCTAATATTAACAAGGCAATCTAAATATTAAAATCCTTATTGGCACTGGCAGCAAACACAAGGTTCCTCCTAAAGTGACTCACAAGGAGGTTTATGTCCTTGGCACCTCCAGTTCAGAAGCTCCCGGTGACCCAGCATTATAAATGTCCTCACAACCTTCTACCTTCGAACTGTAAATGTGCAAAACCTGATTACAACAGAAAGGGAGCGATTGGTCTCATGGTAAGTTTGTAATCTGCTAAGAAACTACCTTGCTTTGGTGTTAGGGGTTTTACTTTGGAAGTTGAGAGTTTGCCTAGCATGCACAGAACCCTGGATTCAGTCCCCAGCACCAAAAATAAAAAGAAAGAAAAGAATTATCTTGCTCAATAAATGTGGAGAAAGGTACGCTAAAGAGAAACACAATTTAAGTGGGAATCCGTAAAGTCCCCATCTCCCTTTCAAGACTCCCCCAAAGACCATAAAATTTTAGCAACAGAGGCAACAGACTACTGCTTTCTCTGAAAATTTTGAGGTGTTTCCACTATAGAAAACAAAAGTTGGGAAGGGAGAAAGGTAGTAGAGATGAAGGGAGAGGGGTGCATAGCCACTCTGAGGTTTGCAGAGAGCCGGAAGCACACCTCTCCCGACTGTGTAACTGAGAGAGAATTCCCAGTATAAAGGACAGGAGCTGTCACTCTTTTGGTGTCCAAGCGATCTCTGTGCTGTGAAAGTAGCCGTCTAACTCCACAATAATCACTATGGAAGTCAGGGTATACTTGAGATGCGCCTAGTGGCTGCCTTATTGAACGAAGGCCATGTTCAGCAAGTAGCCGTCTAACTCCACAATAATCACTATGGAAGTCAGGGTACACTTGGGATGCGCCTAGTGGCTGCCTTATTGAACGAAGGCCATGTTCAGCAAGTAGCCGTCTAACTCCACAATAATCACTATGGAAGTCAGGGTATACTTGGGATGCGCCTAGTGGCTGCCTTATTGAACGAAGGCCATGTTCAGCAAGCTCATCTACATCTCTGCTCACACAAGAAGAGAATGTACAGAATACACAGCCAACTTGGGAGACGACTTCCTTTGCTGAGTAATAGCATACCTGGGGACTAACCTCTAAAGCCTAAAGTTAAGCCCAGACTCTATCCGTTCATTTGGACACCTTTCTCAATTTATACTACTTCCTTTCCATAAGTCTCTAAAGAACAATGTTCACATATGTTGGCACTGTCATTTCTCAGTGGTCCAAGAACTGATAAAACTATTATGCCATGGGAAGTAGAAAGGGAAAAGTCAAGAAACAGGAACTCCTATAAGCTAATTTCCCAGAGGAGAAACACACACATACGTGTGTGTGCGCGCGTGCACACACACACACACACACACAGAGAGAGAGAGAGAGAGAGAGAGAGAGAGAGAGAGAGAGAGAGAGAACGAGACAAGGGAGACAGAACGAGACAAAGACAGAGAGAAAGAAAGCGTGGGAGCTTGTAAAACAGAGTCAATATTCCAGAGGTTTGGAGCTGTGTTAATTGGCTTTGAGATCAGGGCAATCTAAAGTCAAATTCCAGAGGAGTGTGCTGGCATAAACTTGTAATCCCAGCACTTGGGAGGCTGAGGCAAAAGAATTGCAAGTTTGAGAACAGCCTGAGTTACACAGAGACCCTGTCTCAAAATAAAAATAACTAGTTCAATACCAGCCTGGGATATATAAGATACCGCTTCAAAAACAAGACAAAACAAAAATTGCTTTCTCTATACTTAAGGTCTAGGGAGCTCACTGGATGTAGACTTTTATCTCAATAACTTGCTTTTTTATTTTAATTAGTAAGTTTGTTTTGCTGGGCTGGGGATCAAAGCCAGTGTCTCACTCACACTGGGTAAGCACTCCACACTGAACTGCATCCTCTGCTCTCAATTAGCAAATGCTTAAAACCATGACCCGGGACACAGCACTAGCATGAACGCAGACATCTATGAAGTAACGGACTAAAAAGAGCTGAAGCCTAGATGCTTTCAACTCTTTGGTGATTAGCCTCAGAACACAGCTACAAGGTTGAAAATACGAAGGATAGAAAACGAGGAGCCGGAGGGATGGCTCAGCGAATAAGAGCACTGACTACTCATCGAGAGGAATTGGGTTCAATTCCCAGCACCCCCATGGCAGCCCACAACTGTGCGTAACTCCAGTTCCAGGGACTCGACAACCATGGCAAAACGCCAATGCATATAAAATAAAAATAAGTAGATTAGAAAATGAATAGGAGGTGCAATAACATACCAGGATAAATCTGGTAACGTTTGTTGTCACTCATGAAATTTCCATGAGAAACTGTGTTTACTGAAAACAATTCATTTGAATTAACAAAATAGCTGCAGGATGAGTTTACATGTAATAACAAAGTTCTAGCCAGGTGCGGAGGTACACAACTGTAATTCCTACACTGGAGGCTGAGGCAGGAGGATGGCAAGTTCAAGCTAAACTGACTGCATGGCAAGAGTCTCTCTATTTTTTTTAAGTTCTAATGTCCCCGTATTAAGTATAGAGTAAATATTTCCTAAAACAGAAAATAATTCTATTTCAACGAATGAATATCTCAAATCTGATCTATGGTTTTGTTAAACAAATAGGTTAGTTTTGGCATACATTTTCCTCTTGTAAAATCTACCTACATTTCATAAATGTGGAAACATAGCCATAATAGAAAACTCACCATCTTAACATAGAAATCAGATAGACATAGATATGGAAAAGCAGACTTGGATGTGCGAATTCCAAAAGGAAAAAAAAAACGTTTGAATAATTGCAGCCAGTATGTCATGACAGATACAAATCAGGCATCATTTTAATCAAACTGAATTTCGATGATAGACTTTCATGGAAAACCTAATTTACTTTGAATTCCCCGGTCATGACTTGTGTGAGCTTTACAGGACAAGGTTAAAGAGATTACATCGGGGTTCACGTCAGCAGCAGCTTCTGGTTAGTCCTCCACAAGCTGATTTAAAGAGAGGTCAAGCGCAGTCTGGCCAAAGGACTTCTGCTTCAGGCAGGCGATGGGAAGAAGCCTTCACTTCCACTGCAACGGCTTCCGGGACTTTCAGAATTAGGAGATGATGTGGCATCATCCTAACATTTGCAAACTCTCCTGACATTTGTCACCATGCTAAACCAGAAAGCAGAAATCATAATCAAAGCTTTTTTTTTCTTTTCTTTTTTTTTTTTTTTTTTTGCAGTTCAAAAAAGGAAGAAATGTTCTTCTGAGGTGCGGCTTTTTCAAAAAGAGACTTACACGTATTTTCTTAAAGGTACAGTCATTCAAAAGAAGTATATTTCTATGTGACACGATATCATCTGCAATTGCATAAATTATGTGTAGAAGACAGGAGAATTCATTAACAACTTAAGCTTAATAAGCAGGGAAACAGAATACAGAAATCATTCATCCTGAAAATTCTAATCCAAATTTTTAAATAATTTAAATTCATTAAAACATTTTCAATTTCAATTCACAAGTTGTTCAGAAAAGAGCTTAAAGATGTTCCTGTAATTATTGTAACAGGAAGGGGTTCGAGCCATTAAAATAATCTTTGGCAATTCAGTGTGATTCCCTGTATTTATGCAGCACTCTTTTCCGAGTGTGCCTAAGTCCCGCTTTGCCTTCTCAGAAATGGTCACTTCTAAGCAGTATATCACAAAGAAGCTCAAATTCCAAAATCAATCAAGTCATTTTGCCAAAGACGGAGGATTTACAATTGAGTAATCTGTAATCATATAGATGCCTTATGGTAATTATCTTCCTTTTGAGCACACATTTGTGACCAGGAGCATTGCAGTGAAAAGAAAAGACAAGGTAGATATGGTTTGTGTTATTTGATTAGGATGAGACTGAGAAATTCCAAGCATTTTATTTTTATATTAAAACCCACTTTTGCACAGGCCCTGCTCATATATCCCTGTGCAATACTGACAACTGGACATAACTCTTGACAAATTACAGTTTAAATATTCATTTTAAGTATGCATAAAAATTATAAGAAGAAGATGGGCAATTTTCTCAACAGGGCTATCATAATCATGAGAAGAACTGATTATTCGTGGTAGGGGATACAGGATGAACAGGTGTTTGGGCTCAAGAGAATTCATTAATTTCTCCAATTTCAACAACTGAGATCCCTACTAAAGACGATAGAAGTTTTCCCTTGCTTCTGTCTCTGGGGGAAGTGGGCATGAACACAGTGAACTAAACTGGAGTGTTCTGAATAACTTCATATGACGGTTTATCTGCTTCAAGATGTCTTTGCCTGGGCTTCTCTTTCATTTGGTCATCAGTGTGCATCAGCCTCTGTACAGTCCCCATTTCTCCCTCACAGAGAATTGTCACCAGACTACAAGACCAAAGTAAAGGTTCGAACTCTCTGGGGATCTGGCACAACCCTCTAATTGCTTGAGATAAATCCAAAGAAAAACGGGTTTTGCTGCAAGCAGTGCAAAGGATTGGATTATGATACGTAATAACCTAGAAGTTGAGCAATAACAACAATCCACCCAATTTTTATTTTTTTACATTGTTTTATTTTTTTCCATTCAAAAACATAATTAAAGAAATAACATTTTTTCCTTTCTTCCCCTTCTCCCGGTCCCCTCCCGCTACCCCTCCACCCCTCCTCCCTCTCCCTTCTTCCTTGAAAGAGGGCATGGTGCCCTGCCCTGTTGGAAGTCCAAGGCCCACCCCCCTCCCTCCCGGCCTT
>PVIU01023571.1:0-27130 GCA_004026605.1 Ondatra zibethicus
TATCACCATGTTGCCTCAGTCATGTCTGTAGGAAGTGGTCTAAGCAATAACACATTTTCTATGTACTGATAACAGATGCCATATCTACCACAGTTTGATATTGTAAGCGTTTTTAGTTAAATTCTGAGTTATACATTTTACTCTATACACTGAACCCTGTGCCCACAACTCCAGTGACCAGCACACAGTAGACATGTATGACATTCTCCCTCATGAATTAAACTGAATTTTTTATTTATTATTTTATTTTAATTTTTAACTGTCTGTCTGTAACTGGATTGGTGGCCCTTACTTCAGTTCTGTTGCTCTTTATGTGCTCTTGGCTATTTCTGTGAGTATTAAGACTCTGTCGGGGAAGGCACACAGTGGGCACCTGCTTTTTGAGACAGCACAGAACCTTTTGTAAGCTTTGCACTGGACTTATTTCATAAGCATCTCTGCAGTTTCCTTACATTGGGACAAAAGTTTAAGCAATATGATTTGCAATACTATCAGAAACCATAATAACTAGCAACGAACAGTTTATTCGTGATGGATTATAATAGTAAGTGTCTTAGGGTTTTTATTGCTGTGATAAAAACCATGACCAAAAGCCACTTGGGGAGCAAAGGGTTAATTCTACATCACTGTTCATCACTGAAAGATGTTGGGACAAGAACCCAAGCAGGGCAGGAACCTGGAGGCAGGAGCTGATGCAGAGGCCATGGAGGAGTGCTGCTTACTGGCTTGCTCCCCATGGCTTGCTCAGCCTGCTTTCTTATAGAACCCAGGACCACCAGCTCAGATGGTATCACCCACAGTGGGATGAGCCCCACCAATCACTAGGAAAATGCTCTACAGGTTTGCCTACAGCCTAATTTTAATGTGATATTTTCTTAATTGAGGTTCATTATTCTCAATGACTCAGTGACTATAGTTCTCAATGACTATAGCTTGTGTCAAGTCAACATAAAACTACCCAGCCCAGTATGTGACTATGGCGTTATGCATCGACACATAATGAAGATTTATATATGAATATATAAAATCAATATATCTATAATATTACATACAAACAAAACAGCACATATATGTAGTCATACATGCTATCAATGCACATGATATGCAAGATGTAATATAAAACCATGAGCTATGTAATGCCCAAACTCTGTTAGTGTATACCATTAGGATAGCTCATACATCAACATGCTATCCACGTCATCTTTGACAACCCAGAAAGTGATGACTAGATATTAATAAGAAGGAATAGTAGTGTGCTCAGGGGAGATTGCCAGCAGGGCTCTGCCTGGAGCGTACATCAGAACTTTTGAATCTTCTCCCATACCTTCTCAGAGTCTTGATGGGTTTCTGATTGCCTTGGGAAGAGTCGGAGGCACAAAGTCTTATCTTCCATTCAGGAAGAAGTTCTTTAGGGTTCTACCAAGGCATGAAGGAAAGAAGCTGGGCTGCAAGCTAGGGCCTTTTCCTAGAGCATCAGGGCATCCTTGCATGGGCATTTCCAATGCCTGGCTCTTTGGATGACCAACACACCACTGTCTGGATTTTCCTGGGTGGTCTGCCCCACATGCACTAGCTGATTCTCTGCCTGCTTCAGGTAAAATCAACTACACATTTGCTTTTGAACATCCACTGCCAGCCCTTCCCATCACTGGTGTTTCCTTGTTCATCAACCTTAAGAACCCATTAGCTCTCCTCACATTTCCCAACCCCCATCACAGACTAAACAGCTCTCCAACTGCTGTCCTGGTCCAAGGACCCAGAGCTGAGGCTCTGCATATTTTCTTCAGACTGATCTATACATGAATTATTTTTCTTTTGGCTGGCTAAGATCTGCAGGAGTAGTGCAAATAAGATGTCAAGAATATCTTAAACAGCAGCATTTCAAGAAATCCAATGCAAATAAATAAAACTGCAGACAACAGCAATGTGCCAGCCTAACCTTGAAAGAAAGCAGTGGCTCCCTCTAGACAAAACACTCACCTTGAAACCATGAACAATGAGACCATTCTGGGAAAGGAAAGCATCTGTTCTGACAGAGTTCACAGCATAAGAGAGATACTGGGTGATACGGGCCAGAGCAGGAACAGAGGAGAGCGTGCATCTGCCACACACACATGTGGTGTGTGTGTGTGTGTGTGTGTGTGTGTAGTGTGTGTGTGTGGTGTGTGTGGTGTGTGTGTGTATGTGTGTGTGGTGTGTTTGGTGTGTGTGTGTGTGGTGTGTGTGTGTGGTGTGTGTGGTATGTTTGGTGTGTGTGTGTGGTGTGTGTGTGGTGTGTGTATTTGGTGTGTGTGTGTGGTGTGTGTGGGGTGTGTGTGTGCACATGAGGGCATATGGGGGACAGATGGAGGAAGGAAAGGAGAGACTGAAATAAAACTACCTGATTTCTGATTTTAGGATAACATGTGAACCAACCACTTATTTAGTACAAATGAACGTATTTTTTGTAATTTCAGGTTGGTTTTGTTATTCAGAAACAGAAACAAAATAGTTTTCCTTAGTTATGATAAAAGATAAAGTAAATATAAATATTGTAACCTTAATTCTTGTTTGATACCTGTTTTATTATATGTAATTTTACTATATTAAAGTTAAAGCCTTCCTTTTTGTTTAAACAGAAAAGGGGAATTGGTGTGGGAGGTCCTTTTGTCTATGTGTTGCTTTTATTGGTTAATGAATAAAGAACTGGCTTGACCTATAGCATGGGAGGAGGAAGGCAGAGTCAGGGAGAAGTCTTGGAGCTGCTGCCGCCAAAGTCAGACATGCCGAAACTTTGCTGGTAAGCCACTGCCACATGGCGATACACAGATTAATAGAAATGCATTAAATTAATATAAGAGTTAGCCAATCAGAAGTTAGAGCTAATGGACCAAGCAGTGATTTAATTAAAAAAAAAAAAGAAAATCAGGAAAGTAAAAAAAAAAAAACAACAAAAAACAAACAAACAAAAAAGCTCAAGAAAATTAAGCAGAGAGTGTAGTATATATTTAAAAACATAAATGCGTAATTGGGTAAAGTGGCTCACAATTGTAAACTCAGCATTTGGGAGGCTGAGGCAGGAAGATTGACAAAAGTCTGAAAACTGTCTGCTCTACATAGGGAATTCTAGGCCAAGCCTGGGCTACAGAGTGAGACCTTATCTAAAAAAATACAGATAATGAGTTTCACCTATAGTGACATGTATTTAATTATATATTTTATAAATGAATTTAAAGCTTCTTCAATGTGCTGATGATTACTTCAGGTGTGTGTGTGTGTGTGTGTGTGGTGTGTTGTGTTGTGGTGTGGTGTGTGTGTATGTGTGAAATAAGAGGACGTAAGAGTGCGCCTTGCTGTAACATCCTTCAGTGTTTGTGAGAAGTTTTCCTGACTTCTTTAAAAACGACAGTATGGTGCTGACATTAAAATGCTTGTCTTGTAAACACAGGGACCTTAGTTCAACCCCTAAAATTTATCACATTAAAAAAGATCAAACCAAACAAGCAAGCAAATGAGCAGACAAAAAACGAAGCCAGGCATGGTGCTGTGCACGCTGAAGAGGCAGAAACAGGCAGACCCATGGAATTCTCACGCTAGTCACTTGGAGGGTTCAGGCCAGGGAAAAAGCCTGCCTTAAAATCCAAGATGGAAGGCCGTGAAGAGACACCGTGACCATGGCAACCCTTATAAAGAAAAACATTTGATTGGGGTTGGATTACAATTTCAGAGGTTTAGTCCATTCTCATCATGGCTGGAAGCATGGTGGCATTCAGGCAGACATGGTGCTGGAGAGGGAGCTGAGAGTTTTACATCTGGATCTGCAGGCAGCAGGAAGAGACAGTGAGCCACTAGGCTTGGTTTGAACTTCTGAAACCTCAACGCACGCCCTCCCCCCAGTAACACACTTCCTCCAACAAGGCCACTCCAACTCCAACAGGGCCCCACGTTCTAATAGTGCAACTCTGTATGGGCCTAAGGGGACCATTTTTATTCAAACCATCACAGATGGCTTCTGAGGACTGAAATCCAGGGCTGGCTTCTGGTCTCCACACACACATGCACACTCATGCACATTTACACTCACTCCTCACCCCACAAAACCTGACGGCGTCCATTACATTGTTCCCTCGAGCAGAGCCCCACATGGTCCTACTCATGGACCTGTTAGATGCCTCTTTTCTTAACTGTGTAGAAAAGCCAGTCTTTGCACCTGTAGCAACCAACTTGGGTACAGGCTGACTGCCAGGACAACTCAGGCTCTAGAGAGGCAGCACCCACTGTCCCATTGCAACCTGTCAGGCATAGCATGACAGAGACCTGGTAACCAAATGGTGGAAAGTTGGTAGTACAGCTTAGGTCTGTGCAGCGTCTTAGTTAAAAACATTTCAGGTTTTTTCCAGGTTAAAAAGTCCTCTCGAACCCTGAGCTTGGGGGCCTTCTCATTATATGCATTTTTTGAGGGGGAGGGCACAAGTCAATCCATAGCCATTCCATTATATATTTCTGATGATATATATATATATATATATATATATATATATGTTTCTGTGTTATTCCCACAAAAGTCCCAAATACTTAGACAAATACTTAACTGCCTTCATTGTTTAGGAAGCTATGGTGCCTGTGACCAGCCCAACAAGTACTCTGACTCTTATCTTTCAGTGATTCTCCACAAGTTGCAAAGGTCATGGACATACTTGTAGATGTCATGCTCCCCGAGGTTGTGTCCTGTGTGGTAAGACTCTGGGGCTCTGGTTTAAGGCTAGCAGCTAATAACAAAGGGAAGAAAGGTTGGACCTGGCTACTCATTAAAGAAATGAAAAGCAAGCCAGTGAGGTTAGCATTCCTCATCCTACATGGTTACGTTTGTAACTATGGCCACAATAATCTCCAGCATAGAGCCATGACCCCTTTTTTTGTTGCTGAATATTAGGTTAAAATGTGTTACATTTGTTTATGCTGTGGAATATTTTTTTTAATGATGCAAAGATGTGTTGCATTCTTTTATGCTGCATTTGTTTAACTCTGTAAAGCTGTGTTACTTTGCTTGTCTAAAGTGCCTGATTGGTCTAAAACAGAGCCAAATGGCCAATAGCTAGGCAGGAGAAAGGATAGGTGGGGCTGGTGGGCAGAAAGAATAAATAGAAGAGATAGGAGGAGGAGCAAGAAAAGGAGAAGGAGAGGTGGACTCCAGAGATCAACCAGTCACCCAGTCACACAGCTAGCCACGGAGTAAGAAGGGAAAAGTTTAAAGGCAAAAATGTAGTTAAAGAGAAATGGGATAATTCAAAACCTGGCAAGAAGCAAGCCAAGCTAAGGCAGGGAATTCATAGGTAAGACTAAGTCTCCATGTATTTATTTAGGAGTTGGGTGGCAGGCCCCCAAAGAGTAAACAAAACGAAAAACAAAGCAAAAACCAACTACACCTTTCTGTTGGACAGGCTGGTGAGCTGGTCCAGACCTGCTGGACGGCATTTTGCTTATCCGAAGTTTGAGTAATATATGTGGCCAGCTATGACTAAGTTGATATCCTGGGGAAGTCAGGAACTCTTAATCTTATTTTGCACACAATATTTGAAATTGGGGTTTTGGTAGGCATCTAGTGACATGGAACTGATTGAATAAATGTGGCCCACCTAAGTACTGAAGCTCTACCTCCGCACTGAAAAATTTATAGATGAACATATATATTAATATGCTTATTAATAATAATAAATATATGACATATTAATATGATTATTCACAAAGTCACCTATTCAGCAAAGGTAAAATGGAGTATAAAATACTTTACATTACAGTCTTACTTTGGTAAGAATATATATAATGTGTGAACTCAAAAAGACACACACTAACACAGCAGGAGGGGCATATCTGGTATGGTGAATGTATTTAATTTTGCTTTGGCTTGCCTTTACATTTTCTACAATGTGAATGTACATTTTTTTATAATGTGAAAAGAATAATCAATATAAGATTTCCTCTTGCCCTGGGTCTGAACACCCAGACACAAAAAGATTGATGCCTATCTTCATCTAACTTGGCAATTAATGTTTGTATCCTATTTGCTGATTTTTATGATGGAGGTATCCGTAAATGATCTTTTCTCGATATTTTTTGATTCTGTAAATAATTAGAATCCAGAGCTTGTGGCCTGCCTGACTCCTGGGTGGCCCGGTGATGTGGATGTTTAGTGATAGCCCTGGGAGGTCCCAGAGCATAAGTGTTGTACCCAATTAATTTTTTATTCCTCTAAGAAAATGCTACTTAGGTTGACAGGCATATTTCCTCAGTGGATGGAGAATACGAGATAAGAGCATGCTGGGAAGTGGCTTGGGAATAACGGAACCTTGTAAATCTGATTTCCCTGAATAGCCCATGAAAGCATTAAACAAACAGAGCACTGTCTCCTGGAGCTTTGCCTGAATTAAAGAGCGTAAGAAGTATTGACTTTACACAACTCAATAGAACTATTACTTGTGATTGAATGCCAGATTAAATGGCTGGAGAGCAGCCATAAGCAAGGCTGTGAATACATGGGAATGGGGGCTGCTGCAAAGTCCTTTCTAATCGCTGTGCCATGCAATGACAGCAAGTGCCTGGTTGTCCCCTTCACACAGTTACACACATCCTTAGGTGGAGCTGGCCTCCTGGGTTCTTTCCCTCATAGAGGATGCCCGCCATTCTAAGACTTCATTCCAAAGGTGAGGTGCCTGGGTCTAGATGGTCCGGATGGCGTGGAGCATTAAAGAGCATGCCCAGTTCCGTGGCTTTCCTTTCCTTGTGTGGGAGAATCAGATCCAACTGATAAAAGAAATAAGGCAGGGGCCACAGAGGGAAGCTTTTCTTTTTTCAAAGCTAGGCAAAGCGTTTTGTTCAGAAAAGAAATACATACAGAAGACACTGTCCAATGTATCTCTTAGGCAGTCTTAGAAGGTCAGCTAGCTCTCTTCTCCCCTTTGCCCACCACAAGTGACACATAATTGTATAAATTACAGAACGCTTTACAGTTTGCAAATTATATTTAAGTTAAATTCAGTAGTAACAACAACTTTTGTTTTACCATCCTTCTGTAACTTTTCCCCTTTAGCTCTGGAAAACTAGGAGGTGAGTGTGATAGGGAAAACTGATTGTCAATCTGACAGGATCTAAGTGAGATCTCCTAGAAGACAGGTCTCTGGGGGTATTGATGAGTGAGCTTCTAGTGTGAGGACCCACCTTAAATTTTTGTGGCTCTGTTCCTTGGAGTAGGATCTCAGCCTGTATAAGATGGGGAGAGTGAGTTGAGGACCCGCGTTCATCTGTCTCTCTGCTTCCTGACTGAGGATGTGACATGAACAGCCTCCTCATACTCCCCCTACTGAGCCTTCCCAGCTGTGAGGGGCTGCACCCTCGAACCATGAATCTTACCTTGCTCTTTTTTGCGCATCTGGCAGTAAGAAAAAACAGTTAATTCCTATAGTTGTGGAAATATTTAAAAATATTAGTTCTCAGATTTCCAACTTTTGGTACTTTATAACTTTATGTTTTAAAAGCAAGCTCCCACTTTATAGTCTGGGGAACTCTGGTGAATGGCCAAAAAAACCCCAGGCTCTAGGATTGCCCCTGAGACCTCAAAAATCTATATTCAGGAGCCCCATATGAATGCCAAAGGCAAGCAGGAAGGTGGGGGAAATAGGTAGGCAGGTTTAATTGTAAACAGGTGCAGAGGACTGTGTTGCTTCTGTTGCTTATTTTTGATATTGTGTTTTAATCATAACATTTCTCATTTCCAGGCTCCAAACTGTTCCATATATCCCTCCGCACTCTCCCTCCAATTAACGGCCTCTTTTGCTCATCATAATCCCTAACAGCAATCTATAAACATTTGTCCTTAGACCCACAGATAAGTGCAGTCTTCACCCCTCATCAAGGAAATGTCTCTTTGCAACAGAGACCTCTACAGAAAAATTCAACTGATCAGTCTTCACAGTTGTGAAGCCAAGTCCTACACCTGTGGCTCAGGAAACACTTTGGGAGAGGGGACGAAAGATTATAAGAGCTAGAGGACCAGGGACTTTACTGTGAGATTCTGTCTCCTGGTAACATTAGAAGCTACACCCATGAAGTCTCACTAGCATGACTGCCAAACATGGGCAGAACAAGAAGGACAGATTCCTCCCTGAAGACTAGCTTCCATGGTGCCCAAAGATGGCATGGAAGCTTCTAAAAGAGAGAAAGGCAACTAACAGTCCTGCCCAGCTGTGACACCTATGAACCCAATCAACAACCAGCATGGCAAAATCACCCTACATGTGCAGTAATGGCACACATACCTTGGCTGTAATCAACCATTCTCTGATCAGACTTAAGACCCATTTGACAAGAGAGATACCATGCCCAGTACTGGAAATCCAGGTACCTACTCAGTGCTAGTGAAGTCCTCTTTGTTGGAGGAGGATCTGATATAAATCTAATATAAAACTCTGCATATTGACTCTTATTAGTGATAATCATTGTGTGAAATATGTCAGAGATGGATAGATTATGGTGGTAAATGCTGTGTTAGGATCAAAAGATGATACAAGGAATTTTGTCAGTATGTGTGACTGGTACTCTAGTTTTTTTTTGTTTTTTTTTTTTTGTTTTTTTTTTTGCTAGGACTAAAGTTTCTTTAACAAAGTCTCCTGAACTCCCTTCAGTGAGGGAAGTATTGTTACCTAGCAAAAATATTAGAAAACAATGTTCCTTGAGCCAAATCTCAAGTGCATGAACTCAGGACATCCCACGAAGAATGCCCAATAGCCAGTTTTACCTTTTGTTAATCACCCAGTAAAGTCTAAGCATTGTGAACCAACCAACGTATAATTTCGAATTGGCCAAGGTTTCTCAAAAAAGGCTTCCAATTGACTTGCAATCCAAATATAATCAGCTACTTGGAAGTTAATCATTCCTGTGTAGACTACCTCCCTATTGACTAATCAGTGACCTGTTTTCATATAATGCTTAGTATTTTGTGTGTTTTTCTAGGATAAATAGTTCTTTCTTTGTATTGATTATGACTTACTTTGAAGGAAGCCCACGAAAGTTAACAAGACATGCATACCTTGAGTTTGTAATCTTGAAATAAAACATGTTGTCAATAAGAGACACTAGCAGCACTACTCTCTGAGGACACTGGAGAATTCAGGGACTCTGGCAGGTGTGAAGGAGTTGAGGGATGCTATGAGACAATGGTCTTGTACTCTATAAAGGTTTGTCAGTTGTATTAATTTAATAAAATGCTGATTGGCCAGTAGCCAGGCAGGAAGTATAAGTGGGGCAACCAGAATAGGAGAATTCTGGGGAGAGAAAAGGCTCAGTCTCAGTCATCACCCAGACCCAGAGGAAGCAAGATGAGAATGCCTTGCTGATAAAAGGTACCAAGTGATGTGGCTAACACAGATAAGAATTATGGGTTAGTTTAAGATGTAAGAGTTAATAAGAGGCCTGAGCTAATAGGCCAACCAGTTTATAATTAATGTAGACCTCTGTCTATTTCTTTGGGACTGAATGGCTGTGGGATGGGACAGGACAGAAAGCTCTGTCAAGAGAGGGACGTGAGCTTGCCCCATGGCAGTCACCTTTGCACAGAGCTGTGGGGTTATGCTGTTTTGTCATTTTTCAGTCTGCCAAGGAGACTGTCATGACCACAAACAGTGTAGAGTGGCAGAAATGGTTAGCTGAGTGTTCTCATTTTCTCCACCTATAAGCCCCTCATCTCTTGTCTTTCTCTTGGAGTAGGTTCTCAGCAAGTTCGTCTCCTAGTAGCACTCTTTCCAGTACCAGAGTATCTGTCCTTTGCTAAGCCCTTGGGCTCAAAGGGAATCCTATCTCTTGCGCAGAACTCCATTGCTCAGTGTCACAAGGCCCAGGCCAAGATCTGAGCTTTGCCTGAAAGGAACGGTCCCCAAGCCTTCATTGCTGTGCTATCCCAATGCACCACCTTCCCACCCTGGCTAGGGTTTCATTCTCATGAGAAAACAGTGTGCAATAATGTAGTGGCATTTCACTTGTATTTTGATCAATAAAACTTGCCTGAGGGTCAGAAAAGTAAAACAACCACACTGGCCAGCCTTACAGACCAGGCAGCAATAACACACTCCTTTAACCCCAGTGGACACACTCACTAGCTTGCCATAGAAACCAGGCAGTAGTGGTGCATGCCTTTAATCCCAGAACTAGAGAGGATTATAAGATGGGAGGAGACAGCTCTCAGACACAGTCTCATTCTGAGATTCCTGGAGGCAGGATGCCATTTTTGAACTGAGGTTGAGGTATGAACCAGTGGCTGGCTGTTTTGTTTTTCTGACCTTCGGGTTGAACCCCAATGTCAGTCTCTGAGCTTTTATTAATTATGCTTCACGATAATACCTAGTACATATCGAGCACAAGGCATTTGTCAGAAATCTTATCAATAAGATCCCATCTAGGTTAAAGTCAGCTCCCTGCTCTACCCACCTGCGTGAAGGCAAGTTTAATGAGCCTCTGCCTTCATTACCTGTTTGAGTGACTTAAGAATAGACTTGAAAGTATGTGCTGACTCAATCCTGCTGAATCCTGTCTTGTTAACCTTATTCCCATCAGAAACCACGCAGTTCCACATACCGGTAGGAGCGCTGTTGTCCTCAGCCCCTGCCTTTTGGTTGGGCAACCCGCTCCTTCCTAAGGGGAAGCATGCACCTGGCTGAGGAAGCATGCAGGCTTTTCCATATCTCAGAGGACCCCTTGTCATGTTCTTCATGCCTATTGCTCCAAGTTGGTCACATGATCTCCCTAGATTGTCAGGAGCTTTGGGGCCTGATCTGCCTGTGAACCAGAACATGGAGGACGTGCTGACTCGGGAACAGCTGGCGGCTCTGCTACCCCATTCTGAGTTAGTGATCGAGATGGATGCGCCACTTGATGTAGTGACATTGTGCAGTTATCCCAAGGGGACATGTCTTGCCACAGTGGCTGTACCACATTTCCAAAGATGTGGGAGATGGGGCTTGGCTAAGGTCCTGTGGCTGGAAGGTGATGAGTTGGCTCAGATCTGTGATGCATTGAGTGTCACTGTTCGGGGTTCACATTTCAAAAATGTTTACTGTGAAAGTGAACAAACTCTTTTCCAGGCCCAGAAGACCATAGAGAGCAGAATGGAGTTCAGTCATGACCCGTTGCCATGGAGAGCAAATTGCCTCAAAGTATTCCTGTTCACTTTTCCACAAAGGGGAGATTTTTACCATCATGAAAACTAAAACCGGTTTAAAGATCTATGAAGCCTCGTGAAGTAAAAATGCTTTGCCATGTTTTGAACGCACATAGCACACACACTAGCACATGGTGAGGGCTTAATAACATTGAGTGCCTCTTGTCATTTTGTGATTTATGATGTACTGACATAAAGCATATAAAAAAAAAACCCATGTTAGCAGTGCTGCCCTGAGGCTGTGAGCATCACGCCAGATCTTGCTCGGTGCTCAGTCTACACGGCTTGCTGTCAGTCAGTATGAGGGCTCCATCATCAGTCCATCTTCTCCCTGCTTTGTTCACTACTGCTGTGAATGCTCGCCTCATATCTCCAGATGGAGCTCAGACAGTCAAGGAGACAGCTGGCATGGGTTGAAGGTGGAGCGCGTCCCCTCTTCTAGCCTGCTCTGTGTGATTTTCTGTGCTGGTCCAGTTGTTACGGCCGTCTTTTGCAGGAGTAATGGCCCTCATAGCCTTGTACATATATGCTCTCTAGTGTCAAGATCCATTTCTGTTGACAGGGAAGGATGCATTCCTGTGAGTGGAGCTGATAGCGGCGTGAAGCATGTTTTCTTTGTTGTTTTGGCACGCTGGTTTAAAAGCCCTCTGTTTGCAGCAATGCTCTCTCCTTGTCAGGGCAAACACAGTAAATGATAGTGTCGATTAAAGCCCAGCAGCAGACCCAGCAGGTCTGTGGGTGGGAAGGTCCTGGCTGCTGAGCAAGCTGAAAGAGTGGGCTGTCCACCCAGGGACAGTCTCTCCAAGGACACCAGCGCTCCCACGGGGCCTTCATTTGTCATGCTCAGTGCCCTAGGTTTGACATTGCTGCTGACTGAGGTCATTGGGGGAGCCACGGATAAGACAGTAAGAGAGACCCCCCCATCTTTCTATGGTGTCAGAGAATTGGTTTATTTTCAGTAAATTATATTTGTTCAGTTACACCTATCTGGTGTGTGTAGGAATTGTAAGCCTTTCCCCAAAGCATTTTTCTTTTGCTTTAAACAAACAAATTCATATACAAAGTAATTGGCTTCATTTTGGAATATTCATAACTTGTTTCCTTTGGCCTTCCTTTCCTCTCCTCACCCATCCACCTGCCTCCTTCCCTCCCCCTCTCACAACCCTGTACTCCAGGAGTGTTCTCTGCACTTGGCTGTCATAGGCAGTTTACGGTTCTCTTTCTTCCTGCAAACTCAGGATTGCCCCATGAAGCACTGTGTTAGTGAAAGTGACTCACTGCTGCTGAGAGTGAGAAACAACCTCTGAGGATCTGATTTTGGTTTTGGTCCCTGCCAAAGGAATGCCAAAGATAGAGATGAGATGACTCCCCAAGGAGAGCTACAAATTTCCATAAGTCGTTTTGCTTAACCTTCAAGGACATAATGGTCATCACAAAAGGATGGGAAACTACCTCCCCTTCAGAGAGAAACAAATATCTGAAAAGCAAATTTCAATGATGCCATGTGTCATTGAAATAATCACATAAACAAGGAGATTCTGTCCTGTCTGGTTCTGCAGCCGTTCAGTCCCAAAGAAACATACAGAGGCTTATATTAATTATAAACTATTTGGCCTATTAGCTTGGGCTTATTATTAACTAGCTCTTACAACTTAAATTAACCCATAATTCTTATTTGTTTAGCCACATGGCTTGGTACCTTTTCTCAGTGTAACATTCTCATCTTGCTTCTTCTGTGTCTGGCTGTTGACTGTGTCTTTGCCTTTCCTCTTCCCAGAATTCTCTTTATCTGGTTGCCCCACCTTTACTACCTGCTTGGCTATGCACCAATCAGTGTTTTATTAAGCCAATATGAGTGAAAAATCTTTACAGTGTATAAGAACATTCTTCCACAGCACCTGTGTGTTGGTCAAGTGTACACATGGTTTTGTTTCACCTTCACATAAGTCTTCAGAGATGGGGAAGGGGTGTCTGTGTGGGAAAATGAGGGCCTAGAGAGATCAGGTCTTATGTCTTAGTCTGCTTGGGCTGCCATACCCAACTACCACAGTCCAGGTGGCTTATAAATATCTAAAATCTATTTCCTTTCATTCTGGAGTTTAGAGGCCTAAGATCAGGGAGCTAGTAACATCAGACTCTGGTGAGGACCCTCTTCTGGGTGGGAGACACGACTTTTTATATCTTCACATGCGAGAGGGGGAGGGGAGGCAATGCTCTGGGGTTCCTCTGTGAAAGGTACTAATTTCATTCAGAGGGCTTTGCCTTTATGGCCTAACCATCTCACCACCTTCGCTCTAACACTGTAATGCTGGTGTTTGGAGCTTCAGTGAGAAAACTTCGAGGGGGCACAAGTAGTCAACCCTAGCTCCAAGTCACTGTTGGAAGTACTCTGTCATCTCAGTTCTCACATCCAATCTGCACTAAGCTTTGGTAGCCTGGAGTGTTTTCAGCACCATGGAGGTTCCGGTGTCATCTTCCCTAGAGAACACTGCAAATAGCTCATGTGCATTTGAAAACACAGCTGGGAGAAGTCCCCAGCAGGCTTTATTCTAGTCCTGAGATTTACCCTTAACTATGTCCAGATGATTTTCTGATTATTCCCATTAATGTAACATGTGTTCATTATTAAGTTGATAATAGAATTGTTATACTATATAATTTAAATCAGAGAAGAAATGGCCTTACACTGGACTGTGATTGCCTTAGTTACATCCTTCATCATGATGAAATACCCAGCAGAAGCTACTTAAGAAGGAAGGGCTTTTTTTCTGGCTTAGAGTTTGAGGTCTAGTCTATCATGGGGGCAGGAATGTGAGGCCACAGGTCACATGACATCCACAGCCAGGAAGCAGAGAGATGAATGCTGGTGCTTAACTAGATTTCTCCTTTCTATTCGGTTGGGGACTCCAAGTCATGGTGCCACCCATGTATAGGGTGGGTCTTCCCACCTCAATGAACTTAGAGAGACTCTCTCAGACAGTCAGAGGTTCCTCTCCTAGGTGACTCTAGTCTGTGAAGTTGGCAACCAATATTAAACATGACAATGATTTCATAAACAACCATCAAAATCACACACATACACACTTCCCACCACAGAACTGTCAGCTGAGGAGGTTGTACCTGCAGTGCACACCACCTGTCTGTGCTCTATGCACTACCATACAGTTCGCGAGCTTCGGGCAAGGGGCTGGAGGTTGAAACACACAAAGACAGACAGACAGACAGAGAGACAGACAGAGACATGGACAGACAGACAGACAGACAGAGACAGGGACCTCTAGTCACTGGTAAGAAGCCCTTTATTCAATAGCACCATGGAGGCTTATATACCCAACAGTCAGGTGGGCCAACAGGTGAAAACCTTATCCTCTGATCCTCAAGGCAACATGTGCTCGTGAAGCAGAGCTGGTAAACAATTATGACACAGCTTTCAGTAACTCAAATCAGAAGGAAAGTAAAGATCTCTAGCAGGGAAGAGCAGCTGGAGGCCAGGACTTCAAATGATCCCAACATGTACCCACTTTACAGATGAGGAAGCCAGTCCAGGCTGAGTAGACAACCTGACTCAGCTTGCACAATTAGTTATAGGAGTTGGTGCCTGAAGCTACACGCCCCTGAATCAGACTCTTTGGCAGAAATTCTGCCTGTTCCCGCCTTGATCTTCAACATGGAAGATTCTCTGTTGTCTCTGACTCAAGCTTAAGACGGGGCTCCTGTGTCAAAGCCCGGGTTTGTGCCTTTTCTTTCAGTGTTGTTAAATTCTCCAATGATGTGGACGAGTTACTCAGCCTTTTCCATCAGCTTCCTCCACAGGAAATGTGACTAGCCCTACTTCTCAGGCTGTCACTTGAAATCAATGAAGTTACAGGCCAATCTGACTTAGAGCATAGGGGACAGTGGCCTCCTAACTAACCTTACCTGTCATTTCTCACTCTACAACCAAAACTATATGGGCAATCTACATGCTCATGGATTGTGAGTCTTTTATCTTACTGTTTGTGAAATACATGTTTGCCATGTGTTCTCTGCATACATGGGTCTTACTAGGGATCTTTGGATACATGTGGAAAGTCATGTACTTGCTTTCATTGCAGATTTTAGACTGGTAGACTTAGATTTGTCTCAACATACTAACTAGTGTGAAAATGCCTTTACCAGTATGGGAACAGTAATCGGCCATCCTGGCTCTTCTGAGTTACTCATTTCCTGGAGGGGCGGAGGGCAACATTGTTCTTCCTCTGTGGTCAATTAAGTAGGACCAGACCTGCTGACCATAGTTCCCTATACCTCCTTCTCCTCTCCTCTCTAACTCTATGACAGTGGAGAGGGACACAGTGGCTTAATAGCAAGAGGGCCTTGATGGTTTGACTGACAGAGGCAGAGGGAACTCTGTACTTCAATCCTGGTGTCTCGGTTGTATGGTAATCTTTGCTTGTTTTGGCACTAACTCAAGAGTCACATAGGATCTCAGGGAGTCCCATGCTTACACAGGGCACAGAGACATCCAGGCAGTCTGGGTCTAGGGCCGTCAATGGATAGAGCAGTAGCATAATCTATTTGTCATCCATGCAAAGGATCCCTAATGTTCCTATGACTATTGTGGCTAGCTGAGTCGCCAGAGCAGTGCATTCTGTTGGTGGGTTTTTTCACTTTTCCTGAGACTATAAGGTGATTACATCTCTGTGAAAGAGGAGGCAGCTTAGAAGAAAACTATGCTGTGAAGAGAGACAGAGTCTGATGGGTCCGTGCTGTGCTGTCTCAACCTGAGCAGAAAGGAATCAGTGGAATTTGTGCTGAGGTTTTGAGGGTCTTCCTGTTGTCATGGTGACACAGCAGGGAATCATTCATCTGGGAGAGTCCAAGCTTGAAAGGGTCTAGGTAAAGGTTGGAATAGTCTGTTATGCAGACAGGCACTGGGGGCTGGCCTACTGAGAGATCAGGGCAACTTCTTAATATGCAGCATCTGGGCTCAGGCTGGGTCCTATCTTAAATCTCAGATTCTGGGAAGTTAGCAAGAGGCTATATTCACAAGAGTCAGGAGGGTTGAGCCGCAGCCATGACAACACCCTCTGAGGATGAAGCCACCAGCTCCAAGCAGGCCAACTGACAAGCAGAAAAGAGTTTTAGTTCCTATCAGACATGTTTGCAGACTGAGTAATATACTTTGGGACATGCAAATGCAGACCAGTGTGGGAGGTCATTCTGTCTATGTGCTGATTTTATTGGTTAATGAATAAAGAAAACTGGCTTGGCCTATAGCATGGGAGGAGAAAGGTGGAGTTAGGAAAAGCCATGGATCCTCCACCTGAGACAGACGCTGGGAATATTACCCAGTAAGCCACTGCCATGTGGCAATAAACAGATTAATAGAAATGGGTTAAGTTAATATGTAAGAGTTAGCCAGTAAGAAGCTAGAGTTAATGGGCTAAGCAATGTTTTAATTAATATGGTTTCTGTGTGATTATTTTGTGTCTAAGCATCCAGGAACCAACAAACGGCCTTGTACAACATTTCTTCTTAATGTGCACACCTCCAAAGCAATGTTCTTTGTAGAAGCCATTTTCAGCTGTTTGAACTAAGTAGGTTGTATCTAAGTTACCATATGAACAGAGAGTCCCTGTGCCTCTGGGTGTTACGAAGTCACAGAGACTGGGTGTCACTGATTTTGAAGTCCCTTCCTGAGATGGATTAGAATCAAATCATAGTGCACAAAGTCAAGGTCAGAGGGGAAATACATGGTTTAAGGAGGAGTTGACCTTGGTGGATGGAGAATAGATTGGAAGATTGTGGCTGATGTGCACTCTGTGTCTCTACCAAACCATGCATTTGCTAACCACTCAGCTTCTAGAACAGTCCAGGCCTTCCCTATAGACTGTGGCTTCTGAATGTGGGGTCAATGGCACCACCATGAATACTTTTTACAGAAGAGAAACATGTTTAAATGAAATGAAAGAAAACACATTTTGTGTTATTTCATTGGAAATCATTGGCTTATTTTGAGATTCCTATGGTATGATACTTAACATTCTGAATATATGTAAATGGACATGAACCTGTGTCAGCACGCTGATGGTCTTAGTTGGATATGATATAAAAAATAGTCTTGGCTTTCCTCAAAAAGGTGGCTCATGCCAATGATCCTCGCTGTGAGAGATGAGACAGAGGCTGCTAGAAGACCTACAGCAAGTTCAAAGCCAGCCTGGGTTACGTAGTAAGTTCCAGGTCAGTGTGGGCTACAGAGTGAGACTCCGGTCTTCCATAAGGATTGTATAAATGTAACTGCAAGGAAAACTCCAGCTGTAAGTGAAGATATTGTCAGTGCTTCCCATGGGGGCGCTCCATGTCTGGTGTCTTAAACTGAGTTCTGGCCACAGTATAGGAGGAGGGGATGTCTGTCACGGCTTTGTTGGGTACTCTGCAGCAGACTGGCCACCACGTCTCCCTCTTCTGCCTGTTTGCATCTTGGAGTCTTGACTCCTTCAGATGATGGTGTTGGGAGGTGACTGGACTGAGAAGAATTCATGAGGGTGAGGCCTGAGATAGAATTAGCTGTCTTACAAGAGGAATAAGACATCAGAGTTCCTGTACCGCCTCCCCTCTGCATGCCTGTCTCTCCTATATGTGTGCTTCCTCCTTGTCTGTGGCTTCTTGCCCAAGTTGATGAAGACCTGCGTGGGCCAAGAACTGCAAGATTGAAAGGTCTTTCTGATGTCATAAGTCGGTCATTGTTGTGATTTGGGTGCTAAATCCTCCCACTCGTTCCTACGCTTGAGCGCTACACATAGCGGGCTACGTGCAGGTGAAAGTGAGTCAGAGGCCATGTCTGTTACTTCCTGGTCCTGGTTAATGATGGAGGATTGCACACCTAAAGGAATTGCTCCTTCGAGGTGTCATCAGCACTCACTGAGAAGTGCTGACGATAGCCGTTCCACGGAGGTGGAACATCCCAGGAAAAGCTTGTCACAGGCCCTATGTATGAGTGCCATCTGTGCCTCAGGAGAGAATGCAGTGTTTCAGTGTGGCCTCCCTCGTAGGGAACTGCTGGCTGACAGGCAAAAAAAGATGCAACCATTCTTTGCTTTTATTCATGAGAATAAATAAAATTCCCTTTAAGAAACCAGGGGACCAATGCCATCCAGGCCCTAAAAGCCAAAGATTTTTTCCAGTGGCCCTGACAGTCTCTCTCTTTCCTAGGAATAAATATTTTATTTTTGGTTTCAGTTAAAAGAAAGAAGTCTGCCCTAACATTTCCAGGCAGCTCTAAGCTCCTTTGAAATTCTGACTGTGAGTATACAAATAAAATGTGCAGATGAGCGTATTTCACTGTGAACTGGAGGCCACGTGAACAAGGGCTGGTCGGAATTCCAGGTGCTGACAGCAGCGAGTTCTGTAAAAATGCTGCACAGTGTGCCAGTAAACCAAGAGGGAGGGACCCACATCAGTGTGGGACACATGAAGAATGCTGTCCCTGCCCCAAGGGAGCTCTTTTTACTACATCTTGCCTTCTCCCCTTCTGTCGTTACTGTAACCACCCCTCTAGAGTCCTCTCTCTGTACAGCATCCCCGATTCAACGCTTTTTTTTTTTTTTTTTTTTTTTGCATGCAGCTGTAGGTTTTCAGAGAATGTCACCACAGGCAAGGTCATTTGAACCTCACCATCTCAAGAAGTGGAAGAGTACACAACGGCCATTGTTTCAGGAAGTGAATGTGGATTTACCCAAGGTTATATGGGCTGGTGAGTGTCACTCTAGAGTGAGCGCAGTGGCTGGATCAGGATTTATATCACAATGCATGGATCAGCCAGTACCGGACTGCATAGCAGCAGAGAGAGCACAGCCTGGGGACCTCAGGACCAAGAGGAGGCTTGTGATGTGGGCATAGGATACCAATCTGGGAATCCATGACTGAAAGCTCCCAGCTGGGGTTCCTCAGTCACTTCCCCCGTTCTCTCAGCACAGATGGTTACCACCATGGTGACTCAGGCCCCTGGCCTGCTTTTTGTGACAAGTCACTTGGCAAACGGAACTGTCCATTGTGCAGGTGGCAGAGAGCTCATGCCCCAGGATCAACAAGTGCAAAGAAACAATTAAAATGTCTTTATTCACCTCAGGGGGGGATCTCTGGGGCGACCCCTGCGGTCAGCCTTTCAGGCCTTTATTCTCAGGGTTGCCCCCCCAGGCCCCCCTTGTAAACCTTTCTCTAGAACTTTCCATACTTTCTAACCAAATTAGAATGAACGAATAAAAATGCAGATTCTCATTAGCATTTCCTGCATATTAAACAAATCACTCCCTCCCTTTACTTGAGGAGTCACTGGGAGGAGATCAGGTTTGAAAGGTAGTTTTTTTTTCTTTCCGGACAGCGGTGACCCCTCATGTCAAGGGTCTTGCTGACCAGAATCACATGTACACTAGGTGTTCTGTTCTGTGTCCATCTGAGCGACAGAAAGGGCAGTCAACATTGTGATTGCACTGACTGGTAAAAGGAAATCAGACTCACAGGAAACCTGGTTTTACAGGAAGGTATGCATGGATGCATTTTTTCAATTGCTTTCAAGGACTGCAGTGTTTAGTAAAGAAAATGGCATTTGAAAGAAAGCAAGTTCCCTTTGGAGACATGGGGGGGGCTGTTGACTGGTTTACAGCTGTGACATTCTCTGAGCATCACAGCCAAATACAGCCTGCCCTCCAGTGAGCTGGTGAGACACGGGGTGTATTCTAGGCTGAAATCCCCTCTTAAATTTTTCATGAAGCTCTCCCAGCAGAATCACAGTTGGCTCCTGGAAGGAGGGGCAGCATCAGAAGTGTTCCAGTTCAGCTATCAGGAAGTCAGTCATTCCGTTTACTCGCAGCCTGCTCTCGGCCCCAAAGCCGCACAGTCACAGGGTCCAAGGCCCATCAATTGTAAAATTATCATTTTCTACCAAAGTAACATTATATTAAATACTTAATTATTCATCACTAATGCTTGTCATGGTGAAATATTGGCCTCACTAATTTTGAGAGTACCGGATCCAGATTTTCTTCCTTGAAGGTTAATGGCTGAGTCTCTCATATCATTTCTTTCCTAAACACAGCACACCTACCTCACTGGGTGGCTTCCTGAATCCTCAGCTCTGTTACCAAGTAAAACTCTCACCTCTGAATCTAACCTGTGAGGAAGAGAAGCTCACTTTAGTGGCCATGGTTGGGAGAGCAGAAGTTAGGGGTGATAAATTTTTAAAAGAGACCCACCTCTTAGTTGAAATAAATTATATACCTTTATACAAATCTACTGTCAGACTTAGAATTGTTCTGTGTAGATCCGCACACTACACCTCCTTCTGCTTCTGAATGCACCATGATTTTAATTCTCTCCAGAGAGACCTTTCTCATCTGTCTTGTCTTCTTGGCAGTTGCTGGAGACATGAGGTTGGGGGTGTCTACCTGAGTCCCACACCAGGAAGCTCACCTCTATGACTTTCAGGAAAGGGAATGACTTCATTGTGTCATTGACATAGAATCTGAGAATCAAGGACATCAACCGCTAATAGATTCAAGGGTGGATTCCTCATCCCTGCTGGAATTTGAATGGCTTGATCTTGTGTAGGCAGCTGCAGCTACTGTGAGTTGATATGTCTAAGAGCCACGTGCATATCGAGAAGCCAGGATTTCACAGTTCCTCTCCATCCTTGAGCTCTTGCATTCTTTCTGCCCATCTTCTGCAATGTTCTGTGAGCCGGGGATGGGATGAGGTTGATGTGGATGGTTCCTCCCTGAGCACTCATGGTTACGTACACTCCCCTTTTGATCTCTCATGAGTCTTTGCATTAACCATTACCCACCACAAAAAAGAAGCTTCTCTGATCAAATGTGGGAGCAATACAGAGCCAAGGGTGTAAACACAAACACTTAGAAGACATTCTAACAGCATAAGGACTTAGCATGATAACAGTGGTAGGTCTTCCCCTAGGAATGGTAATCTTCTACTCATGGACTTGTGATTAGGTCTGAAAAAAAAAGGAATGGATGAAATGGGATAAATTAGTGTATCTACTTGTGAACTATTAGTTATAGACAATTTCATATATATATTTTCTTGTATATTGATATATATAAATTAACTTTGTATTCCTGGCTAAGATAATTTGTATATTGATACAAATTCAAATTATGTTTGTTATAGTGAATATGCTCCTGTTTCTGTTTACAGTATTTGTGTACCTATGCAAAGTTATTTTGTTATATTGCATGCATGAAAGTTTCTACCTCTGTTTAGGATATTTTGTATATTGATGCAATTTTAGGGTATACTTATCATTTACACTACTCATTTCTACTTATTATCAAGATACTTATATACATATACATACATACATATGTATGTATATTTAAACAATCTTTAAACAGATGTGCAGCAAATGAGGACAATGACCCCAAATATAAACAATATACATACATATATGTTTAAAGATTGTTTAATTTTATAATGTGAATCATTAGTCTTTAAGCTATATAAGTATTAAGAGTTACAAGTCAATAGTCACCCATTTTTGTCATACTTATAGTTAGACAAGTCAGGTTCTCTAGATGCACAGAGGTTGTATTCTGCATAGATAGGTAATCCTCAAACATTTCAAAGAACTGTTGAATATGGCATTTAAATAACTTGGGATTCTGTTGACGTGAGACACTATTTCTCCTGGTAGCACTGTTCTATTCCCAAGAAAATGTTGAACACTGAAGACACTCCACTTGGAACTTGTTTTCTTCTTGGCAAAACTGGCCTTTGGGCAAAGAACTGCCCTTGCTTTGACTACTGACAAAATGCACATTGTTTAAAATGGACAAGCAGGATACAAGCAAAAACGACTGCTGAACCTTGCCAAGACAAGGGTATGATAGTGTTTTGATTTTTCCTGCTTTTGAAAATGGTCTGTCTGACACTCTAGGCCTTAGCCAAAGTTGGTTGCCCCAACATTGGAAATGAGACTTTGGGTGATTGCCCAGGTAGCCACTGTCTCTGTCATTTCTTGCACCTTTTGGAAGTTGTTTGCTTGCACCATTGCTTACTCAGGTAATATTATTTTCCTTCTCAGGTCTTTGATGGAGTTGAAGACTAGATAGTCATAGCTACTTTCCACTCATAACTTAGCTAAGACATTTTAGTACAAGACTCAGACTTCTCAGAATAGAACAACTATTGAAATAATTTGTTATTTGCTAATTACCTTAGACTAGACATTTAGCATATGTTTCTTGCTTGATGTTGTTCATATTGATTGTAGTTCTATTTTTGTGCTTATTTTTGCCTTTTCTCTTTCCTGGACAATACTTGATATTTGTTCTTATTGTATGTAGTTTTGTCTTTAGAACCCACTTATTTAGACAAAAGGGGGGAGGTATTGTGAGAATTCATTCAACCAATAGCCTTTTAGATATCAGCCCATTAGGGCATAGTCTGAGGTACTATAAGTACAGACAGGAAGCATGCTCACCCCTCTTTTTCCTTTTGCTTGGTTGGTAGTTGGAGTTCAGTTTACGACCCAGCACCCACAGAGCAGAGGAACACAGCAGGTTTCTGTTGCGAGTGTTCCCCAATAAACATTTGTTATCTTTTCTTACAGGCTCTCATGGACCTCATTTAAATACTGAACGATCTCTCCTGTGGAGAAGACTGCATATTGAACCTGAAAGTGGTTGGTTACCTCCATAAATGTCATGCCCCTACTGTAATAGTAGGCATATATTTTGGATTGTTAACTTGATGGAATCTGGAATCATGAAGAAGACCATCCTCCAGGCAAACCTGTGAAGTGTCGTTTGGACTATGTCAGCCTCTGAGCATATCTGTGAGGGATTATCAATAAAGTTAATTGAGATGGGAAGCCTCACCTTGATCGTGAGCAGCACCTGGAGGCCCTCGACTAGGAAAAAAGAGACTAAGCTGAGCACCAGGGTCCAGCTCTCTCTGCTTCTTGACTACAGATGCAATGCGACAGCTGCCTTGAGTGTCTGATACCATGACTTCCCATCGGCACACTGCTCTAGACTTCCTTTTCACCTACTTTATCTTCTTCTCTAGGAAAGTCTACTCATGTTTTACCCCTTTTCAGAGGGTGATTATTCTGGCCCAGAGTGCTCTGGAAGGTAAGGCTGGCACTCTTATTCCCAGGCAGGCATCTGTGATTGGCCCCCAGGGGACTCCTCCTTTCAGAACAGGATGAAGGGTCCGAACTCTTCCAGGATCAGCTATGCATTACGAATTGTTTATGATCCTAGTGTAAAGCCCTTGGCAGATTGGCTTGCTTATGCACACCTTTTCATGGTTTCCCGGGGTTCCTAACCCATGGCAGACCTTGAGTCAAGGTCTAGTACTCCATTAGTTTATTTGGGAAGGGGTTATGGGCAGCTCTATGAGGGTTGGAAGATATGGTTCAGGGAAGAAAGCCAACAAGAGACTCATCACTGATAGGTTATTACTGTGTAATGCAGGGCAGAAGTACTGGTGGGGTCTTGTGAAGGAATTCCTGAGGTCACCTTAGACCTAGCAGACTGAGGGGCATATGGTTGGGTGTTGATCAGTCAACTGCACTTTCCTTAGTTGAGAGCTGCTTTGGGGATCTTTATTTTCTGCTTCTTCTCTGATGCCTCTCAGGCTATAAATCTTGCAGAAGAAAAAAGGGGATTCTTTTTTAATTTTTTTTCTCTCATACAATACATCCCAACTGCAATTTCCCCTCCCATCACTACTTCCAGTTCTCCTCCCCCTTCCCTTCTCCAGATCCACTCCTTTGTTTCCCTTCAGAAAACAGCAGGCCTCCCATGGATATTCTTATATAGTGGAAACTGTCTACAGAGGAAACCCAGGTATATTTAGGGGACAGAATAGTTTTCCCACCTTGTCTGCTAATCCAGGCACATTCCTGTCATCTGTGTCCACTTTTCATGGATAATTTATCATGTGATTTGACTTAGATGCCATCTCTCTCTCTCTCTTTACCCATCTATCTATCTATCTATCTATCTATCTATCTATCTATCTATCTATCATCTATCTATCTATCTATCTATCTATCTATCTCTATCTATCTTCTATTATCTATCTATCTTCTATCTATCATCATTATCTATTTATTTATCTACTCTATCATCTATCTATTTATGTATCTAATCTCTATTATCTATCAAATATCTATCTACTATCTCTCTGTCATCTATCATCTATCTATCTATCTATTAATCAAATCTCTATCTATCTTCATCATCTTCATCATCATCATTGTTATCTATCTATCTATCTATCTATCTATCTATCTATCTATCTATCTATCTATCTAATGTCTTTCTGTGTATAGATAGGTTATAACGGTTAATCAGTTAATATTGATGGTCAACTTGACATGATCTAAAAATCACCTAGTAGACAAATCTCTTAGTTTGTCTGCGAGATGGGTTCTAGACTAAGTTATCTAGGGTGAGAAACCCCACCCTATCTGTGAGTGTCATCATTCAAAGGACAGAGTCCCAGAAGAATGGGAAGGAAAAAGAGAGTTGAGTACCAGGGTTCATTATTCATTGCTTCTTGACCGATGCCATGTGACCAGCTGTCTCATTTTACCACAGCCATTCCGTCTCCACCTCAATGGGCTATATCCCTTGAACTGTACACTCCAATAGATCCTTTCTTTCTTATGATATGATGGATTTTAGGAAAGATTCCTTTCATGTGCTTTGTCCCAAAAGTAATTAAAGTGCTACACAAAGAGTGTACCATGCAGATGGTTAAGTGACATTTGCTCCAAAACCATGGAGAGAAAGACCACATTCTTATGATGGAACAGATGGTGCTTTTCAGTGGCTTTGGGGAGCCCTCAGCACAACCATAGGAATCGTGTGTGTGAACATACAGAAGCTCAGGAAACTTTATTGCTCTCCTCAGGATGCAGAAGGGAAGGTGGGGGAGGCGCCAATCAGAACCTCATCTGCAGTGGGGCGGAGCTTTCTGATACCTACAATCACTGAACCTTGGAGAGGGGGTGAGACTGGCTTGCAGAAAAGGAAGTCCCCACCCTTCTAATAGAAGCTAACCAAACAAACTGGACATAAAATCTGTCTTTGGTTTCCATTTTGTGGCAAATTGGATATAAAATGTACACATTATATAATTTCATATCTGAAATGCATAATTTTCTCCAAGTATCTGTCAAATAGTCATTTATTATAGAAATTGTTTTCTCCAGTGGCTGTGAGTGAATGACACTCACTTAGAAGTCATACTTCAGTATACAACAGGCAGAGGTACCCAAGAGTTTCAGCATTGGGGTCCATACTGAGAGCATCTCAATGCTTGGGTAAACATGTATGTGTGTGGGGGCGGGGACAGAGGGCTCCATCCATCTGCTGACCATGGGGATTCAGTAGTAACACGGTGATGGGTGTCGAGCAATGGTGTTTCCTACCACAATATAACTAATGTATCTGTCCCAATACATTTAATTGTTCCCAGTGGTCATGGTCTGGGGGGCATGCTTGCAGACTCCTGGTGTCTTGTTCAAGAATGAAATGAAGGTCCACACACACCACAAAGCAGCAAGGCAACATTCTCCAAAGTGAACTGGCGGTACAGTCAGAAAGAAGGACACCATCAGGACTGACAGCCAGCCAGGGACAGGTCCTCGGCAGCCCTCACTGAGGCTTGGAGTTTCCTCTCATAGACCTCAAGAGAAGAAAGACTTTAATTGCCAAAGGCATAATGTCTGTGGTTGTTTATTTTGGTTGACAGATTAAGTTATGCACTTATGTTTCACCTGCTTACATTGCTTCCCATAAGACACCTGGTTTTAATCATATGCATGCCTGATTAAGCATAGGAAGAAGATGTTAAGCAGGGGATCTCCTCTAAAAGTTCACATGGGGGACACAGTTTGCCTTATTGATCATACATTCAGAATCAGCTCAGGCTAAATTGGCCTCCTTGCTTCCAAAGCCGGACACACAAGTAGAGCAGAAGGAATAGGATCTACTTCTTCCTATCGCTGCAGCTCCAGGGGTCATGGGGAGGAGAAGTTTATTCTGTTGTTCAGAGATGGGTGTGCGTGTGGGCAAGGGTCTGAGGCTGTCGAGTGCACTGTTCTAAGAGGGGTGTGAGTACACACCTCCACTAGGTGAGTCCCAGGTTGCCACACTATTCCCTTAGCTCGTCTACCTCGTAACAACACAACACTTGCGTTTGTGGGAAGTGCACCTTTTCTCCCATTTCTGCTGTGAGGAGAGCGTAACTTTTACCACCTGCTGAAACCTCACTGTTGAAATTCAGTTTAAGGGCTGAGGATGCAGCTCAGTGACAGAGAGCTGCCCTAACAGGTGGGAGGCCATGGCCTTAATCCCAATGCCACAATAAATAAATTATATAAAAACCTACCACTTACCTCTTCCTAGCCTTTGGGCTCAATCAAGCGTACCAACCAACTCAACACAATTGCTCGTGGTGGGTTTTTTTTTCTTTTTAAAGAGTGGACCAGTGCTCGCTTCGGCAGCACATATACTAAAAAAATTGGAACGATACAGAGAAGATTAGCATGGCCCCTGCGCAAGGATGACACTCAAATTCATGAAGCGTTCCATATTTTTAAGAATGGATCAAGAAAGTGTGGATTATATACTCATTAGAATACTACTCAGCGGTAAAAAACAATGACATCTTGAATTTTGCATGCAAATGGATGGAAATAGAAAACGCTATCTTGAGTGAGGTAACCCAAACCCAGAAAGATGATTATGGTATGTACTCACTCATTAGTGGACCCTAGCCATAAAATAAAGGACACTAAGCACTTAGCTCACAAGCCCAGAGAATCCGAATAGCAAGGTGAACCCAAAGAAAGCATATACAGATCCTCCTGGAATTGGAAGCAAACAAGATCATCAGGCAAAAGTTGGAAGCCAGGGGGCAAGGGTAGAGGTT
>PVIU01023572.1:0-27159 GCA_004026605.1 Ondatra zibethicus
TTTTGGGTTTCAATGCTGGAAAGAGGTAGGGAATAGTCAATATTAGGTTGAGGGAGAAGATTTGAGATATTGAGGGGTGAGCAAGATTGGGAAGTGTGGCATCTTCCACTAGTGACACTTGGAGAGAAAGAACTAAGGAAGGAGGTAGAGTTTGTAAGCCTTTATAAGTGAAGAGATAGGACAGGTTGTGGTGGGAGAAGATAGTGGTGGGTGACTCAAAGGTTAGTTAGTTTCTTTGACTCACCAGTAAGGAGTTCAGCAGCTGCTAAAGTACATATGCAGGGTTCCCATCCCTGAGTGGTAAGATCTACTTTCTTTGACAACTATGCTACAGGTGCAAAGGAAGATCCCAGATGATGGCCTAGGACCTCAAAGGCATATCCCTCCTTCTCTGTTACATAGAGGGAAAAAGGACGAGTTAGGTCTGGGAGATGAAGAGCTGGCTGGCACCTGGAGTAGAGCTTCTCAGAGCCTCTGAAGGGGCTTAGTAATGGGATGGTGGAGGAGCTTGTGTGGAGAGCCCAGAGCTTGCCAGGGCAAGCAAGCAGAGAAAAGAGGGGATTCAGGAATGCAGGAAGCCAGCTATTCCTAAGAACGATTAAATTTTCCTCTTTAATAGAAGGGACTGCAAGAGACTGGCTTAGTCTTTTCCTGTCAAGGGTAATAGGTTTTTTTTGGTTAGGATAATAGTTCCAAGTAGTAGGTGACCTGAGGAGTGAACAGTTGGACCTTGGAAGGTGAGACTCTATAGCCCCTGCTGAACAAGAAATTTAGAAGAGTGGAGGCATCAGTCTGGCTGATTTCTAAGGATGGACTGCAAAGTAAATATCCTCTATACTGTGTACGTTTAGATTTGGGGAGAGACGGGGAGAGTAGATCAGAAGCTAGAGCCTGGCCAAATAGATGTGGGCTGTCCTGGAATCCCTGGGGAAGGATGGTTCAGGTGAGCTGTGTGGAGAGGTGAGTGTCAGGGTCAGTTCAAGTGAAAGCAAAAATATGTTGAGACTGAGAGCTGAGACGGATAGAGAAAAAGGCATCCTTGAGATCCAGAACTGAAACATGGGAGGTTCCTGAAGGGATAGTGGAAAGAAGTGTGTAAGGGTTAGTTAGGCACTACAGTATAGAGAGTGACCACTGCAGAGTTAATGAACCAGAGGTCTTGAATCAGGCAGTAGGTTCCATTAGATTTCTTAACTGCAAGTATAAGGGTGTTGAAAGGAGAAGAGGTGGGATGAAGTAACTTTTTCCTTAGGAGGTCAGAGATGATAGACTTAAGTCCCCTAAGGCTCTGGAGTGAAAGTGGGTACTGAAGTTGGGTAATATATCTGGTAGGTTCTTGTGATTGAATGACAGTGGGGGAACGGTGTTTAACAACAGAGGGGTGTTGGGTGTCCCAGACTTGGGAGTTCACTTGAGAGGCTGGCAAAGGAAATGACATTCTGGAGTTGGAGTTGGGAGGCTAGGAGGAGGAGAGGAGCTGCTGGCAAGCCTGGGGTCAGGCAAATGGAAGGAGCAAATAAAATAAAAACTCCCACTTTGGCTAAAAAATCTCTTTCCATTAGGGGTACAGGGCAGGTTGGCACTACTACCAAAACTGAACGAGTGAGAGGAATTCCCATAAAAATGCAATTGAGTGGTGGGGTCTGATGAGGTGAGTAAGGCTACATACCCAGAATTCCCTCAGTACTGAGTATGTGACTCTGGTGTTCAAGAGAAAGGAAACGGACTGTCCTGATACCGTGCTATCTACCCATGGCTCCCTATTAATGATGACAGTCGTGGTCGGGTCAAGGGAGCCCAGACATCCTCAACTGTCCATGGCCAGGCCTAGAAGGTCTATTGGAGGTTGATCTGATGTCTCCATGCCACGAAGTGCATGGGTACAGTCACCCAACGCCACTCCCGATGGCACTTTGGACACAATCTAGGGGGACCAATGTGAGGATTAGGACATGACTGGGCCCAATGCCCATTGTCTCCACACTTTAAACAGGGCCCCAATAGCCCTCAAGCCCCAGGGGCGGGGCGCAGGTACTGGAGTAGCACAGGCAGGAGATGGCCTTGGCCAGCATTTGGTATTTTTGTTTAAGGGCTTTATCATCTCTTCCATAGTACAGCTTAAAAGCAGTGCTAAGACTTCTGCCTGCAGGGTCAGGGCGCCTCTCTCCAGAGGCTTAAGCTTAGCTCTAATGTTGGGGAAGGTCTGGGAAAAGAAATGGTTCATAAGAAACTGTCTACCCTCTGGGCTCTCAGGGATCTAGGTTTGTGTACTGCAAGAGGGCCTTCGTGAGGCATTCTAGGAACTGAGACAGATTTTCCTGTTTGTCCTGAATGATATCTAGGAGTTTACCATAATTTACTGGCTTTAGGGCTGCCTTAAGGAGACCTGCCAGGAGGCAAGTCACAAACTGATCTCTAGCTAGAATGCCAGCTGGGGTGTTATAATCCCAGCATGATTCTCACTCAGGGACCGCCTCCAAGTCCTGTTTGGATCAGGGAGTGGGGGCCAGGACTGAGAAGCCCAAGGGATAACAGTCCGAGATGAGAATCGAGGCCTCAGTCCTCAGCCATGAGAATCGCCAGAGATTAATGTTGGCAAAAAGGACCATCTGTAGCCTTGAATGCCATGCCTGCAGGAACACCAGAAGGTTGCTGGATGATCAACAGTCAATTTCACGGGTTCAAGGAAATATTTATGCTGACCAGAAGGGGAAAACTCACCAACAGAAGCAGCCAGTATTATGTGCAGCAATGCAGCAGCCTGGCAGATGAAAAATGGGCAGTTGTGGGTGAACAGGCGGGGGAAGCTTACTTAAAAGGAAAAGCTTGCACATGCGTACAGAGCCATATGCGCCCACACAAAGCATAATGTAGCCACACAACTCTTTCTCACATCCAGTTCCTAAGTTTCTTTTTGGTTGGTTCGTCATTGACCGCTTCTAGCATCCTAGCCTAGTCTTCAGCTATCTGAATTAAGAGATCATGGATACTCCTTGCGGGCTTTGGGTTATAAGCTCTTGACACCCTGGATCACTGTTTCAGACTCCCCAGAAGCCCTAATTAGAGAGATCCGGAGCGCTGAGATTAGAGTACCATTGTTGGTTCTGATGTTCCCTTGCCACCACACATAGCACAGGTGACATTATGAATGGTCTTACAGTGGCTGTTGCCAATGGACTCTCTGGGATATGTAGAATATGTACATGACATCACTTCCATGTTGTATAAGCCAAACAACCCCAGACTAACTTTCCACTTTTAATTCTGTGTGTTTGTCATCCTAATGGACATCAAACATAATTCCTGTCTCATTTTCTCCTTCTGAGTCCTAGCCTAGCAGACGTTTCTGCCATGCTATTGCTATGTGGCTATGCAGCAGATCTTTAATAGATTTTCTAATGTAGAAACGTGTTTTAAGCTAATATACATCATTTGAAAAAAAAACCCTAGAGATAAATGCATACCCCTTTGAGTCTTTGTATTTCTCCTTCCAGCTATGGTTAGTGTTACCTAACATTTGTGTCAGGAAATTTTTCTTACATGTAGATCTATAGTCTTTCTAAAAGGTTTATCTTTATGAAATGAAGCAATGCTTTGAAAACTATAATTTCAACCCCATATCATGAATGTCTTTCTGTAGGCATCAACACACCCATGAATTTCCTTTCCCAGAACTACCTTTGTTCTTGGCTGTGTGGATGTACCGTGATGCACTCAGCCTAGCCTTCCAAGGGGAGAAGAAGTGGGTTCTATTTTTTTCCTTTGGTTTTGCTGGTGTTGCATTGGTTCTCTCCTTCCCCTTTATCTCCTGGGTCTTAATGTTTTCCTTATCAACATTTCTCATATCAGAATCTTTTTCTTAAAGGGCAGTTCTCAACTGTGACATTTCTAGGCCACATGTATGGCATTGTGGAGACTGGGAAAGATTCCTGAAGGCACAGCTATAAACCACTCAATTCTCCAGCCCAACCTCCTGTGTCCTTAAAGAACTTGGTCTAAGGGTCTATCACAGGATAGAGCAGACCCGGAAGTCAGGCCTGGGATGAGCCACAAGCCAAGTGAAGTAGTTGATTGAAACCCCTAGCTTTAATGCCATTTTGTTAGGTTCAGTTTCCTCACTAAGCAGTATTGTTTATTAAAGAATTTAGAAAGCAGTAAAGGCCAGCAAGCTTCCTAATAGCCCCGGATAGTCAGCTAATTCTGATCTATTATTGGCACCTGTAGCTGCTATTATGGTATGTCTTGGTAGAGGATCTATACCCATTTTATTTTCTTTTTCAGCACCTAAGCATAATTTCAAGAATACTGTACCTGTTCAGAGGTTTTCTCAGTCTAGACCTGACTTTTTGCATCCCTGTAGCCATTCTATGACTATGAGCCAAGTCTTCAAGGAGCAGGCCACCACCATGACTGACCTGACAGGAAGGGGCTGTTGCATGCAGCTAGTACTCACAAGCCTTCCAGAGAGACTGCAGTTGCTAGGAAGTAATGTCCAGCTCCGTGTCTGGAACTTTGCTCAATGTTCTTGGGCACTATACTTGGTTAGTTATGCCCCACATTGAGTACCTAATATATCCAGTCATTCTTTGGACTGCCAGATCCCAAAGAATGACATGTAGACTTTTTATAATTATGAAAGCTTGGCCATAGCTTAGACTTGTTTCCAAATAGCTCTTAAAACTTAACCTGTTTATATTTATCTACATTCTGCCATGTGGCTCGTTACATCTCCTCAGTACCATATGTCAAACCTCTTCCAAATCTGGCTGGTGAATCCCCAATGCCTCCAATCCTTTCCACAGTTACTCTCTCTCCCCAGAAGTCCCACCTATCCTCTCCTGCCTGGCTACAAGCTGTTCAGCTCTTCATTAAACTAATCAGAAGGTGCCTTAGGCAGGTGAGGAGAGACAGAGATACATCTTCACACAGCATACAAAAAGATTATACCAACAGTGTCCTTTGCCTTACAGAAACTTTTCAGTTTCATGAGGGCCCATTTATTATTAATTATTGATCTTAGTGTCTGTACTACTGGAGTTCTATATAGGAAGTAGTCTCCTATGCCAATGCATTCAAGTATATTCCCCACTTTCTTTTCGATTGCGTTTAGTATATCTGGTTTTATGTTGAGGTCTTTGATCCACCTGGACATGAGTTTTGTGCAGGATGATACATATGGATCTATTTAGATTATTTTACTTGCCGAAATCCAGTTTTGCCAGCACCATTTGATGAATATGCTTTCTTTTTTTTCACTGAATAATTTTTGGCTTCTTTGTCAAAAATTAGGTGTCCATAGGTGTGTGGATCTATTTATTTATTTATTTATTTATTTTACAATCGCTAAAGCTGAGTTTTATATGGGTTCTTTACTAGAGGGCACATAGTAAACACAACCAGGGAGGCAGGGATGGTGTACCAGGAACTGAGGTGAAAGACTAACAGCAAACACTTCTGTGCTTCTTTTTATTTTATTTTTTATTTTTCCATTCAAAAATTGACACTTCCCTCCCTTCTCCCATTCCCCTCCCACTCCCATACTAACCCTCCTTCCTCTCCCTCCATCCTTAAGAGAGGGCAGGATACCCTGCCCTGTGGGTAGTCCAAGGCCCTCCCCCCTCTATCCTGGCCTAGGAAGGTGTGCATCCAAGTAAACTAGGGTCACAAAAAGCCAATATGTGCAGAATAGAGAGGTTCTAGTGCCATTGTCGATAGCTTCTCAGTCCGTCCCCATTGGCAGCCACATTTAGAGAGTCCGGTTTGATCACATGCTCCTTCAGTCCCGGTCCAGCTGGATTTGGTGAGCTCCCATTAGATCAGGCACACTGTCTCAGTGGGTGGACCAACCCCACGCGGTCCTGACTTCCTTGCTCATCTTCTCCCTCCTTCTGCTCTTCAACTGGACCTTGGGAGCTCAGTCCATTGCTCTGATGTGGATGTGGGTCTCTGTCTCTATCTCCATCCATCAGACAAAATTTCTATGGTGACATTCAAGATATTCATCAGTGTGACTATGGGACAAGGCCAGTTCAGGCACCCTATCATCTGCTGCCCAAGGACCTAGCAGGGGACATCCCCGTGGACACCTGGGATCTCCTCTAGAGCCAAGTCTCTTGCCAACCCTAAAATGGCTCCCTTAGTGTAGATATCTTCTTCCCTGCTCCTATATCTGCCCTTCCTCCATCTCCACCCTCCCACTCCCCCAAGCTCTCCCCAGACCTTCTCTTCTCCCTTCTCCTTCCCCCTCTCCCCTTCTCCCAACCACACCCCCACCCCTACCTCCACCCCCATGCTCCCAACATTTTCCCAGCTATCTTGTTTGCTTCCAATTTCCAAGAGGATCTATATATGTTTTTCTTTGGGTTCACCTTGCTATTTGTCTTCTCTAGGCTTGTGAAATATAGGCTTAATGTCCTTTGTTTATGGTAGAGTCCACTAATGAGTGAGTACATACCATATTCATCTTTTTGGGTCTGGGTTATCTCACTAAGTATATTGTTTTCTATTTCCATCCATTTGCATGCAAAATTTAAAATGTCATTGATTTTAACCTCTGAGTACTATTCTAATGTGTATATAATCCACACTTTCTTGATCCATTCTTCCATTGAGGGGCACCTAGGTTGTTTCCAGGTTCTGGCTGTAACAAATAATGCTGCTATGAACGTAGTTGCACAAATGCTTTTGTAGTATGATTGGGCATCTCTTGGGTATATTCCCAAGAGTGGTATTGCTTGATCCTGAGGTAGGTTGATTCCCAATTTCCTGAGAAACCACCACACTGATTTCCAAAGTGGTTGCAGAAGTCTGGATTCTCACCAGCAATGGATGAGTGTTCCCCTTACTCCACATCCTCTCCATTATAGGCTATCCTTGGTGGTTTTGATTTTTGCCATTGTGACAGGTGTAACATAGTATCTCAAAGTTGTATTGATTTGCATTTACCTGATTGCTAAGGAAGTTGAACATGACCTTAAGTATCTTTTGGCCATTTGAACTTCTTCTGTTGAGAATTCTCTGTTCAGATCATCACCCCACTTTTTAACTGGGTTATTTAGAATTTTAATGTCTAGTTTCTTGAGTTCTTTATTTATTTTGGATATCAGACCTTTGTCTGATGTGGGGTTGGTGAAGATATTCTCCCATTCAGTAGGATGCCTTTTTGCCTTAATGACTGTGTCCTTTGCTTTACAGAAGCTTCTCAGTTTCAGGAGGTCCCATTTATTCATTGTTGCTCTTATTGTCTGTGCCACTGGGGTTATACATAGGAAGTGGTCTCCTGTGCCCATGTTTTGCAGGTTACTTCCCACTTTCTCTTCTATCAGGTTAAGTGTGGTCAGATTTATATTGAGGTCTTTAATCCATTTGGACTTGAGTTTTGTGCATGGTGATAGATAGGAATCTATTTTCATTCTCCTACAGGTTGACATCCAGTTATGCCAGCACCATTTGTTAAAGATGCTTTCTTTCTTCCATTGTATAATATTAACTTCTTTGTCAAATATGAAATGTTCATAGGTTTGTGGATTAATATCCAGGTCTTCGATTCAATTCCATTGGTCAACGTCTTAGTTTTTATGCCAATACCATGCTGTTTTCATTACTGTAGCTCTGTAATAGAGTTTGAAGTCCGGAATGGTAATGCCTCTGGAAGTTCCTTTATCATATAGGATTGTTTGGCTATCCTGGGCTTTTTGTTTTTCCACATGAAGTTAGTTATTGTTCTCTCAAGTTCTATGAAGAATTTTGTTGGGATTTTGATGGGGATTGCATTGAATCTATAGATTGCCTTTGGTAGAATTGCCATTTTTACTATATTGATCCTACCAATCCTGGAGCATGGGAGGTTCTTCCATTTTCTGGTATCCTCTTCAGTGTCTTTCTTCAAGGTCTTAAAGTTCTTGTCAAATAGATCTTTCACTTCCTTGGTTAGTGTTACCCCAAGATACTTTATGCTATTTGTGGCCATCGTGACAGGTGATGTTTCTCTGATTTCCCTCTCTGCTTCTTTATCCTTTGTGTAGAGGAGGGATACTGACTTTTTTGAGTTGATCTTGTATCCTGCCACATCACTGAAGGTATTTATCAGCTGTAGGAGTTCTTTGGTAGAGTTTTGGGGTCACTTATGTACACTATCATATCATCTGCAAATAACAAAAGTTTGACTTCTTCCTTTCCAGTTCAAATCCCCATGATCTCCTTATTCTGTCTTATAGCTATTGCTAGAACTTCAAGCACTATATTGAAGAGATATGGAGAGAGTGGAGAGCCTTTTCTTGTTCCTGATTTTAGTGGAATCACTTTGAGTTTCTCTCCATTTAATTTGATGTTAGCTGTCGGCTTGCTATATATTGCTTTTATTATATTTAGATATAGTCCTTGTATCCCTAATCTCTCCAAGACCTTTATCATAAAGGGGTGTTGAATTTTGTCAAATGCTTTTTCAGCATTGAATGAATGAAATGATCATATGTTTTTTTCTTTCAGTTTATTTATATGATGGATTACATTGATAGATTTTCATATGTTGAACCAGCACTGCATCTCTGGCATGAAGCCTATTTGATCATAATGGATATTTTTTTGATGTGTTCTTGGATTCCTTTGCCAGTATTTTATTGAGAATTTTTGCATCGATGTTCATAAGTGAGATTGGTCTGTAATTCTCTTTCTTGGTTGCGCCTTTGTGTGGTTTGGGTATCAGGGTAACTGTAGCTTCATAAAAAGAGTTTGGCAATGACTCTTCTGTTTCTATTATGTGAAATACATTAAGGAGTATAGGTATTAGCTTTTCTTGGAAGTTCTGGTAGAATTCTGCGTCAAAACCATCTGGTCCTGGGCTTTTCTTGGTTGAGACGTTTTTGATGACAGCTTCTATTTCCTCGTGACTTATAGGTCTATTTAAATTGTTCACCTGGTCTTGATTTAATTTCGGTATATGGTATTTATCTAAACAACTGTCCATTTCTTTTACATTTTCCAATTTTGTGGCATACAGGCTTTTGTAGTAAAACCTAATGATTCTCTGAATTTCCTCAGTGTCTGTTGTTATGTCCCCATTTTCAGTTTTGATCTTGTTAATTTGAGTGTTCTCTCTCTGCCTTTTGATTAGTTTGGACAGGGGTTTGTGGATCTTGTTGATTTTCTCAAGGAACCAGCTCTTTGTTTCATTGATTCTTTGGATTGTTTTCTGTGTCTCTATTTTGTTGATTTCAGCCCTCAGTTTGATTATTTCCAGTATACATATCCTGTCTGTCCTGTTTTATTTGCATCAGTATAGAAAATAGGGGCTCCTGAGATTGTTGTTTTCCTAACAATGCATGGAAGGACCCAATTTTTTTTAATGAATTCTCTTGCTTTGGGGATAATTACTGCTAATCTTTTCCACAAACTTACTGCAAGCTCTTCACCAGTATTCATTATTGTTCCATAAAGAGAAATTTCCTCATTAGTCAAAGGTACTATAATTTCTGTTGGGGCTAATCCTGTCAGATAATGAAATCTCAATTTTCATTTAAAAATCAAGTCAGAAATCTGTTTTATATATGTCTTTATTTTTTATTCTGTTTATTTGGTAGAAATATCTAATACAATATAATATTTTCCCTCTGCATCAGAATCCCTGAAGGGGACTCCTGGTGTGGGAAGTCCTTCTGTCTGTGTGTTGCTTTTATTGGTTAATGAATAAAGAACTTTTTCTTGATCCTACATGGTTATTTTATCATCCAGAGCAGTATGTTTTTTTCATAACAGGCACTGGACTTTCTCATTTTCCTGGGAGGCATGTCCTTCACAGTGACTGGGAATGACTGGAAAATTTTGACCTAGGGGCCTGTAAGAGACCCCTTCAAGGAGTTTCTCATTGGTAACCATTTGCCCTGTTTTTAGTTGATCTACATTCATTTGTCCAATATTGGCTTTTGCTGCATCTTCTGCATAATCCAGAATTCTGGAGCCTTCTATTTGGGTCATTCCCAGAAGAAACATTATTTCTAGGAATGCCCTGTCTGCAATTTCTTCTCAGATGGCCTATTCTACCACAATTAAATATTTGGTATTTTGTTGTCTCTTCATACCTTTGGAAATTGCTTCTCCTACCCAAACCTCAGTGTTATATTCAAAGGATCCCACATTGGTTGTATGTAGGATCCATTCATCCATTGGTGCTGTTCTGATTTTAAAGGCCAAAGTATCTTTTTGCATTCTAAATTAGCATTTTCAAAAGCCATAGATTCAATGAGTACTCATCTAGCTTCTGGATCAGCTACCCCTGCTTGTACAGCTTTAGTCAATCTTTGCAAAAAGTCTCTAAAGGGTTCTTTTGGGTCTTGTGTAACCTTAGTATACAACTCAGTTCTTTTCCCTAGTTCTTGAATCTTGTCCCAAGCATTGAAGGTTGCTGTATGGCATGGACAAGGTATGTTCATTGTATGTAGCTTGAGTATCCACATCAGCATGACAGCCCTCACCACAAATTTGATCTTGGGAGGCCTCAAAACCTTTGACTCTACTTTGATGTTCAAGGAGCTTAGCTGCTTCTCTCCAATAACTTTTCCATTGTAGCTGTGGACCATGTTCTAACACTGCTGAGACTAATTAAATCCAATTATGTGGAATGATCTTGTTTCTTGAAGCCCATATCTTTACTCACTGCCTCACATATGATGAAGGCATGCCATAAGAAACTGTTTCCTGAATATCTTTTAGATATTCTATACATATAAACTCCCATTTACGTTCTGTATATTCTTTTGGGTATTTACTATTTGCTGACTTTTCAGAAATAGTAACAAGATAGATATTAGCAATGAAAGTAGAATTAGCTAAAACTCTTGGTAAGTTATCTCTGACCCTGAGAGATACTGGTGATGTTAAGTCTTTTCTATTCTCTTTCATTTGTACCTCATCTCTGTGTTTACCAATTTTAACAAGTTCTTCTAAGGTTCTATGTCTATTTATCATTGTTTTTGTAGAGTTTGAGCTTCTTGACCTGCAAGTATTTCTAATTTAATTTCATTAAATCAATCAACCTTTTGTTCTCATCACTCACATGTGGTTCCAAGTTTTAATTTTTTTCCATTAATGATATCTTCTCATCCTTAGAGATTATTTGGCTGGCATGCAGATTGCCTCCAAGAAGCAATGTCCTGTCTGTTAACTTGTTATGGTTATTATTTTCAACAATATGAATCCTTTCAGCTAATCTCTCAGTACCATTCTCTAAGGTTTCATAACCATTTGACATGGAATGAATTTTGCCTGTCAAATTTTGGTGATCATTTTCAATGGAATGAATCCTTTCAGCTAACCTTTAATTACCAGTCTGTAAAGTCTGTATCATTTCTATAAGTTTCTCATTCCTGGCTCTGTTAGCAAACAACTTCTTTAAGGATACAATATGAAGTATCAAACTAACAGCAGCTATGGCTAAGAATGTGTATTTCCTGGTAGAATTCCATTCATAGTATAAACAAAAGGGTTTTAAATTTTCTCAACAGTGATATTCTCTACAATTATCTTGGGAATGGTTTACAGATTGTAAATTTTATTTATTTATTTATCAGTCAGCCTAATATTTGGTTATCAAATAGCTTACCTTTGTTAAAATCCTCAAAAGACTGTCATAGGTATAATAATCTCAATTGACCAGCAGGTGGAGCCGGTGTTCAGGTGTTACTGAGCGTCTAGGTGTAATAAAGATGGTGGCCAGCAGGTGTCACAATTGGGGCACTAAGGCAGGTCCTAGAGCAGGGTCTAAATTACCTTTGAGACCTAGCAGAGCTGAAATGAATTATAGCTAGCAAATTTGGTTAGATTGGTTAAAATGTGGTTGGGGGTGCATGTGGGGGGGCACTGTGCAACGATGGAAGTGGTGCAGAGCAACGGGGGTGATCACACAAGCAGGCACATATGGTATGAATGACCCAGTCACCAGCAGGAAGTACCTGGCCCTGTACAGAGCCATGTGGGTCATGGAGGGATAGATTGATTGCACACAGGCAAACAGGAGTGGGTAATTGTCCACTGCAACTGTTCTCCACTTAGACCTAGTGTCCTTAGGGTGAGTTAGAGGTGCCTCGTTGTGCATAGCAGCACACTCGCACATGGAACAGGCTGTGTCAGGCAGAAGCTCAAGGGACCCAGAACTGCCAGGATCTCCAGCAGATAGGGCTGAGGCAGAGTCAGTCCCGCCAATTTCTCCCTGGGGCTGACCGGGATGGTGAGTGTTGATGACCCAGACCTCCCCTGGCCACTGTAGAGACACACATTGAGTTGGGAGTCTTGTTGAAGCAGGATCACGTTTTATTGTATCAGGCAGGAACTTATATAGGGTTGTGATGGGGGTGGGCGTCTAGGGAAGGGTCTGAGGTGGAGTAGGGAATAAGGGCCAATAAGATTTTACCACATTAGCAGTGGCTGGACAGAGACGGTTTTAGGTCAGGCTGTGCTGAGTCACTCGTATGCGAAAGTTATGGCCAGAGATAGGTCACCAAACTTGAGCTAGGCTCGGGAAGTTACACTGGGCCTCACTCTTGGGCTTCGTGAGACCCAACACAGAACTTGCAGGTGCCTGTGAGTTGCTGGGTTACTGGCCAGAGCTTGGGTCAGGGGATCCTATCACTTGCAGATCTGAACTGTGAACACGAGCCTGTGTTCTGCCTGCTGCCTAGCTGACCGAGCAGGGTCAGAGATCCTGGAGTCAGAGCTCTGCATGGGCAGATCAGGCCTGGGGCAAAGGCCCCTGGACCCCAAAAGGGGATCCTAGCTTGGGAGGCAGTGGTGGTGTGCCCTGGGCCACATGACCAAGGTATCAGAGCCGCTGCAGAGGATTGCATGCTGCTCTGGGAAATTGGACGGTAGGTTCAGTTGGGGGCTAGGTATTGGCATGAGTAAGTGAATCCACGTGAGCCTGAGCTAAAGGGGGATATCTAATATTTATTGGGGAACACTCACAGACAACAAGGTAGAAAGCCACCATGGTCCTCTTCTCTGTGTGCACTGGGAGCTGTGTTCAGATCTCTGATCACCACCCAAGAGAGCAAGTGAGCCCCTCCTCTCTCTTAAAAGTGATCATGTCTGCACACAGAAGACCACACCCCAAAGTCCGGTACCCCCAAAAGCTATTGGCTGAATGAATTCCCACAGCAGGTGGCCAATTTTAGTTGATATCTAGAGGCCATTTTTTAGTACAGAGGTAAGTAAGTCTAGAAGCCTTTACATATGGCATTAAGTGTGAAGGTTTTAGGTTCAGAGGAGTAAAGGGGCTTATATTACTTGTCAACTTATTTCCTATGAGTGAGGCAGAAAGATCCAATGACCTTTTCAGTGTGGATCAACAATAATGGCTCAAGCGTTCTAGCTGTTTATCAGAAAAGAAAAAAGAAAAAGAAAAAAAAAGGTGGCCAGGGCCCTGAGCCCAAGGGAAGGACATAAGTCCAAGAGACAGAAGACACAAAGGCTGAAATGCTGGAGCCCAAAGAACCTAAGTCCAAGAAATGAAGGTGCAAGCCAACCACTTAATTAAGGCGGGTGCCAGGGTGCTAGTCCCGAAGGACATGGAATCCGAGAGAGGTCATTGTCAGCAAAAGGAACCAGTCGTAGCCCTCAAGACCATGACTGGAGGTGCCTCTATTTCCAGGAACACCAGGAGGGCGCCAGACACTCAAAAGTCATCCCCATGGGTTCAAGGAAGCATTTTTACTGACTGGGATGCCAATGTTGTGTGGGTAGCTCAGACTATGGGTAGTAGACAATGGGCTGTCATTCAGGGTTGCTTAGGGTCTCCGTGTGCCTCAGGTTGCCTGCCCATGGACGGGAGACACCACAGGGAGAGCCTGGCAGAGTCTTGGCACCAAATGTAGTTGTCCAGCAGCAGCAGTGAGAAATGAATCACTGAGTACAACAAACCTACATAGGAGTTCATTGACAGGGAGGTTAAAAGGGGGACTGTGAAGGTTGAATGGAGGAAGGAATGTGCTGGGGAGCAGGCATAACTTACTTGAAGAACTCTTTGTGCATGCGTCTAGATCCTAACGCAGCCACACAACCCATGACATTGCCACGGAGTGTATGATTTAGTGGCATATGGCCATAGGGTCTCGGGCTGACTAAGTATTTGCCTAAGGAGCACATGCATGGCTATAAGACCCTGGGGCTGGCTAGGTATTTGCCTGAATGCCAACAGATGCAAATATCAGATTCATCTGTTGAGAGTTCTCTGTTTAGCTCTGTACCCCAATTTTTTATTGGATTATGGGTGAGAATACATTATATTTGTCTTTATGGGTCTCGGTTACCTCATTCAATATGTTTTTTCCTAGATCTATCCATTTCTGCAATTCTAGATGTCATTAGTTTTTACCTCTAAATAGCATTCCAGTGTAAATGTACCACATATTATTTATCCATTTTTTGGTCTGGCTATTACAAATAATGCTGCTATGAACATAGGTGAGCACATGTCCTTGTGGTATGATTGAGCATCCTTTGGGTATTTACCCAAAAGTGGTATTGCTGGGTCTTGAGGTAGATTGTTTCCTAATTTTCTGGGAAATTGCCATACTGTACAAGTTTGCACTGTAACCAGCAATGGAGGAATGTTCCTCCTATCCCACATCCTCTCCAGCATAAGCTGTCAACAGTGTTTTTGATCTTGGCCATTCTGACAGGTGTAAGATGGAATCTCAGAGTTGATTTGATTTGCATTTCTCTGATGGCTAAGAATGTTGAGTATTTCCTTAAGTGTCTTTCAGTCATTTGAAATTTGTCTATTGAGAGTTCTCTGATTAGGTCTGTACCCCATTTTATTATTGAATTATTTGTCCTTTTGATGTCCAGTTTCTTGAGCTCTTTGCATATTTTGGAGAAATACTCTGTCCGATGTGGGGTTGGTGAAGAACTTTTCCCATTCTGTAGGCTGCCATTTTGTCTTGTTGACCATGTCCTTTGCTTTACAGCAGCTTCTCAGTTTCAGGAGGTTCCACTTATTAATTGTTGCTCTCAGTATCTGTGCTAATGGTGTTATATTTAGGAAGTGGTCTCCTGTGCTAATGCAATCAAGTGTACTTCCCACTTTCTCTTCTGTGAGCTTCAGTGTGGTTGGTTTTATGTTGAGGTCTTTGACCATTTGGACTTGAGTTTTATGCAGGTTTGTAGATATGGGTCTATTTTCATTCTTCTACATGTTGATATCCAGTTATGCCAGCACCATTTGTTGAATATGCGTTCATTTTTCTATTTTATATTTTTGGCTTCTTTGTCAAAATTCAGGTGTTTGTAGGTGTGTGGATTGATTTCCAGGTCTTCAAGATTCGATTCCAATGATCCTCCCATTTTTTTATGCCAGTACCAGTCTGCTTTCATTACTGTAGCTCTATAGTAGAGTTTGAAGTCAGGGATAGTGTTGCCTCCAGAAGGTCCTTTATTGTACAGAATTGTTTTGGCTATCCTGGGTTTTTTTGTTTTACCATACGAAGCTGATTATTGTTCTTTCAAGGTCTTTGAAACAATTTTCTGGGATTTTGATGGCCCATTGCATTGAATCTGTAGATTGCTTTAGGTAAGATTATCATTTTTACTATGTTAATTTTACCTACCCAGGAGCATGGAAGATCTTTCCATTTTCTGGTATCTTCTTCAATTCTTTCTTCAAAGATTTAGAATTATTTCTAGACATGTCTTTCACTTGTTTGGTTAGAGTTACCCCAACATATTTTGTGTTGTTTGTGGTTATTGTAAAGTGTGATGTTTCTCTGATTTCTTTCTCAGCCCATTTATCATCTATATAAAGGAGAGCTACTGAATTTTTTTAGTTAATCTTGTATCCTGCTAAATTACTGAAGGTATTTATGAGTTGTATGAGTTAACTGGTAGAGTTTTGGGGGTCGTTTATATATACTGTCATATCATCAGCAAATAATGAAAGTTTGACTTCGTTTCCAATTTGTATCCCCTTGATCTCCTTTTGTTGTCTTATTGCTCTAGCTAGGCTTTTAAGTACCATGTTGAATAGGTATGGAGAGAGTGGACAGCCTAGTCTTGTTCCTGATTTTAGTGGAATGGATTTGAGTTTCTCTCCATTTAATTTGATGTTGGCTGTTGGCTTGCTGTATATTACTTTTATTATGTTTAGGTATCTTCCTTGTATCCCTGAGCCCTCTAAGACCTTTATCATGAAGGGGTGTTAAATTTTGTTGAAAGGTTTTTCAGTATCTAATGAGATGATCATGTGGTTTTTATTTTTCAATTTGTTTATATGGTGGATTACATTGACAGATTTTCATATGTTGAACCATCCCTGCATCTCTGGGATGAAGCCGACTTGGTCATGGTGGATGATTTTTCTGATGTGTACTTGGATACAGTTTGCCGATATTTTGCTGAGTATTTTTGCATCAATGTTCATGAGTGAAATTAGTCTGTAATTCTCTTTCTTAGTAGTGTCTTTATGTGGTTATTATCAGGGTAATTGTAGCTTTGTAAAAGAGTCTGGCAATGTTCATTCTGTTTATATTATGTAGAACAATTTGAGAAGTTTTGGTATATTTTCTTCTTTGAAAATCTTGTAGAATTTTGAGCTGAAACTATCTGGTCCTGGGCTTTTTTTGGTTGGGAGAATTTTGATGACTGTTCCTATTCTTTAGCAGTTATGTGTCCATTTAATTTGTTTATCTGGTCTTGATTTAATTTTGGTTAAGTGATATTTATCCAGAAAATTGTCCATTTCCTTTAAGTTTTCCAATTTTGTGAAGTACAGGTTTTAGAAATATGACATGATGATTCTCTGTGTTTCCTCTGTGTCTGTTGTTATGTCCCCCTTTTCATTTCTGATTTTGTTAATTTGGATATTATCTCTCTGCCTTTTGGTTAGTTTGGATAAAGGTTTGTCTATTTTGTTGATTTTCTCAAAGAACCAACTTTTTGTCTCATTGTATTGTTTCCTTTGTTGATTTCAGCTCTCAATTTGATTATTTCTTGTGCTCTTTGGTGAGTTTACTTCTTTTTCTTCTAGAGCTTTCAGATGTTCTGCTGACTCACTAGTGTGGGATTTTTCCAGCTTCTTTATGCAGGCATTTAGTGCTATGAACTTTCCTCTTAACACTGCTTTCATTGTGTCTCATAAGTTTGGGTATGTTGTGCGGTCATTTTCATTGAATTTTAGAAAACCTATAGTTTATTTCTTCCTTGACCCATTGATGATTCTGGTGAGCATTATTCAATTTCCTTGTGATTTTGGGCTTTCTCTAATTAGTGTTGCTGTTGAATTCTAATTTTAAGCCATGGTGATCTGATAAGATATATGGTGTTATTACAATTTTTTTTGTATCTGTTGAGGTTTACTTTGTTACCTAGTATGTGGTCAATTTCCAGGTTCCATGAGATGCTGAGAAGAAGGTGTATTCTTTTGTGTTTGGATGGAATGTTCTATAGGTGTCTGTTAAGTCCATTTGAATAATAAAATCTGTTAATTCCCTTATTTCTCTGTTAAGTTTCTGTCTGGCAGACCTGTTCTATGGTGAGAGTGGGTGTTGAAGTCTCCCACCATCAGTGTGTGGGGCTTAGTGTGTGATTTAAGCTTTAGAAGTGTTTCTTTTATATATGTGGGCATATGTACTTGGGGCATAGATGTTTAGAATTGAGTTTTTCTTTTGATAGATTTTTCCTGTGAAATGTTCTTTATCTCTTTTGATTGATTTTAGTTTGAAGTGGTTTTTTTTTTGATATTAGGATAGCTACACCAGGTTATTTCTTAGGTCCATTTGATTGGAAAATCTTTTCTCAACCCTTTACTCTGAGGTAATGTCTGTCTTTGATGTGGTGTGTTTCTTGTTTGTAGCAGAAGGAAGGATTCTGTTTTCATATCTAATCTGATAGTTTGTGTCTTTTTATTGGTCATTTGAGTCTATTTATATTAAGGGATATTAATAACCAGTGATTGTTAGTTCCTGTTATTTTAGTTTTGTTGTTGATGATGTTATTGTGTGTGTCTTTCCCTTCTTTGGGATTTGCTTCTGTGAGATCACATCTATTTTCTGTGTTTTTGTGGCTGTAGCTGACTTCCTTTAGTCAGAGTTTTTCTTCTAGTATTTCATGTAGGACTAGATTTGTGGCTCAGTATTGTTTAAATCTGGTTCTGTCGTGGTGATGGAAAGTTTTGTTGGGTATAGCAGTCTGCTTCTGCAGGTCGCATCTATGATCTTAACTACTGTCAATGCTGTTTCCTTCTGGGTGGGGAAGGCTTCTATACATACTGAAAAAGTATCTACAGTGTCTACAGAGACTAGAAGATATCTGTATTCATACTTGCCAGGTCTTACCTGTCGAGGACTAGCCTCAACATAAACACTTCTTACCAGGGTAGGTGCATGGGAATTGAAGAAATATAAGTAAAGAATATGAAGACACATAAAAATAATAAGACATAAAACATAGAAAGTATTGGGAGGGCATTACAGTGACTGAAATACTGAAATTTGCCTGCATTTTTTTCACCACTTTTATACAATATGTAAACTGGGGGAGAAGGAGATAAAAGGTTAACTCACACAGTCAATGGCCTTATCACTCTGAGACATCAAATCCTTAGCATTCTGTCATCTAGTTAGCTAAGGTGCTCTAAGTCACATATGCTGAAGACCATCCTTCACTAGGTGATCTCATGTTACAGTAGAAGGGGCAGAAGTACATTTGCATATTCTGATCATCCATAAGGATGGCATTGAGCTATCTTAATTTCAAAAGAGCCAGGCAACCACCTCCTGAGTTGGGAGGTGCAATTAAGCCTGTCAGTCTCCAAACTCTCTGACTGGCAGACAAGGTGAAAATGGGCCTGCGTTCTTTGGCCTCCACACTTACCTCAGAGAAGTCCACTTCCCAGTGGATTCCAAGGAAGGTTCTTCTCTCTCTCTCTCTCTCTCTCTCTCTCTCTCTCTCTCTCTCTCTTGTTTTGAGAGGGTTCTTTCCTCTCTGGGTTAGTGACCTGCCAGGGGAGCCTTGAATCATACAGTCTTCCACTAATTGATTCATGTTGAAATCTTAAACTTTGAGTGACTCCGGAGTTCTTTTAATTTTCTTTGCCCTAAATGTGTTCCCCTTTTGGATTTGGTGGATCAGGGAGTTGGCCAGTTCATCTGGTAAGATGGTCCTTTATCCAATGTATACCTTTAACCATTTTTAACCCAGGTATTTGATAAAGAGGCAAAGTCTTGATTATCCTGCTCAGAATAATCCAGAATTTCAGGCAACACAAGGTTTGGCATTGTTATCAATGAATTGGTGACATTTAAGGCAGTCTCCTTTGGTGTGGGAAGTCTTTCTGTATATGTGCTGCTTTTATTGGTGTCATGCCAGTGCAGCCTGGATGCCGAGACTGGCAGGGAGTGCCGGAATTGAGACACGGAGGCTTCTTTTCAGGTGGAAGAACAGCATCCTTTGTTTTTCCCCAAGCTAAAGCCTTTTATACCTCTACTGCTTCTGTGGAAAACCACCAGCCAAAAAGAACACAAACATCCTTGTCAATTACAGACCACCAGGAAGGTCCACTGTAGGTCAAGGGGAGTGAGGGCAGCTAGATCACAACAACTCCCCCCATTTTATTTTATAAAATAAATGGTGCCTGTCTTGTTACTTTGGGTGGAATACCTTGCCTGTCCTGCCCCCAAAGTGTTGCCCATCCATGGCTACCCAGACACATAGCCCTAAACCAAGTATTCCAAGGACTGACAGCACCAATGAGCCAGACCAGCCCTGCAACCATCTAGCATTTACTAACTGGGTGGTAAAATTAACAAAAGCAGTATTCCAAACCCCTCTCATATGATGGTTGAGTTCCATAACAGTAGCATAAGCATGCAATACAGTGCCAGGAGTAATGCACAGAACATGATTAACTGTTGACAAGTCCAAAGATAGTCCACTTGCTCCTGAACCAGAGCCACTTGTTGGTTCAAGGTCAATATGCCCAACTGAATATGTCCATGAAGATCATTTTGAATGTCCAAAGTCTGGGAAAGAGCAATTCTGGCAGCAGTATCTGCGATGGCAGAGATAGCAATAATGGCAATCACAGCTGTGGTGATTCCAAGGTCTCTCTTCTGCCGATCTTCTATGGTCTAGCACTTGTTGCCATATTTGCTGATACTCCTGACACTGCCATGCTGTCCCCCAGGCCAGGCACAGACTGGGCCAGGGCAACATGCCTTTCACCACAGCCACCTGTCGAAGCTCTGCTCTAGCTGCCTTCTGGCCCCAGACGCACTCTCTCTGGGTCTAAGCTGCTGCATGGAGAGGAGCAGAACTCAGGGAAGCAGACTCGCTGCCCCTGCTCCAGAACCATTGAAGGGGCCCCACTTTAACAATCTTTTAGGGAATTTTGGCATTGCCAACCTGTCTGGCTACTTCCTGCTGAGCGGAGGTGCTACATTCTTGGGGATATTTTACATCAACATTTCAGGGGGTCTCAGTGAATCAAACCACCTAAATTTGCAGTGAATCCACAGGTTCTCATCCTCTGTGCAGACAAAACAGAACCTCTTTTCCAAAGCATCAAATCCTTAGGCTCATATTTTAAAGTCAAAACACCTTTCTTAGCAGTTCCCAGAATCAAATGTCTTTCTCCAGTCCAGAACACAAAAGACAATACAATCAACATATTAACATACATCTGTACATATTCTATCTTTTTGGGGCCCTCAATTCACCCTCCTGCCTTCTCTTTATTACTTCCCTACTGGGTAGTCTTCCAGAGGGCATCCCCCAGAGTGTCTCTGGGGATGAAGAAACACATACTCCTTTTAATCTGACTTGGCTTGTTCCCAGTCTGGAACATTTAAACCCCCTCCCATAATAAACCAGGGGCTAACTTGAGCTATTTTTTTTTACCAAATCTTCAGCTATCTTCCTTGTTACTTCCATGCCTTGTTGCTTTAAAAGTTTCAGCTACTTTTTTGAGGCCTTCAATTCACCCTCCCACCTCTTTATACTTGCAAATTTTTTGGAGGATGTCCCTCAGAGTATCTCTGGATGAAAAAAAAAACACATTACCTTCCCCAATACACTCCTTGATTTAGCAAGCAGATGGAGCGACCCCGTTCATGTATTCCCCAATTTCCAGATCTTGGTGGGACCTCCACTTGGCGTACCAGTGCAGCCTTGATGCCGAGACTGGCGGGGGGGAGGTGCAGGAATTGAGACACGGAGGCTTCTTTTCAGGTGGAAGAACAGCAACCTTTATTTTTTCCTGAGCTAAAGCCTTTTATACCTCTACTGCTTCTGTGGAAAACCATTGGCCAGAAAGAACACAAACATCCTTGTCAATTACAGACCACAAGGAAGTTCCACTGTCAGTCAGGGGGAGTGAGGGCAGCTAGATCACAACATATTGATTAATGAATAAAACTGCTTTTGGCCAATGGCTTAACAGTGTAACGCCAGGTGGGAAATTCAAACAGAGATGTAGAGAGAGAGTAGGCAGAGTCAGAAAGAAGCCAAGGAGCTATATGGCAGGAAACAGATGCAGGAAGCAAGATGCCAGAAGGAACCTTACCAGTAAGCCATAACCACATGGAGATATACAGATTAATAGAAATGGGTTAATTTAAGGTATAAGAACTAGCTAGCAATACACTTAAGCTATTGGCCAAACAGTATTGCAAATAATATAGTTTCTGTGTGATTATTTCAGGTCTGGGCATCCAGGAACAAATGAGCAGCCCCTGCCAATACTCCTTGGCTGTCTGATCTGCTCTATTATTTCCCTGGGCCTTGTAAGCATTTCCTTTCTGATGTCCTGGGCAATGGATGATGGCCAGTAGTTTTGGAAGCCAGAGGGCAGACAACAAGTCTAGGGTTACTTGTTTATTTTTAATAGTTTTTCCTTCAGCAGTTAGTAAGCCTCTCTTGTGGTCGATGGCTCCATGGACATGTACCATTGTGAATGAATAATTGTCCATATAAACATTGATAGTCTTATCTTTTCCTAATTGTAAGGCCTTGGTTAGCGCAATCAGCTCAGCCTTCTGTGCTGAAGTGCCAGGAGGCAGGGCAGTCACCCAGATAGTCTCTGAAGGTGTCACTATTGTCACCCCTGCATACACGCTTCCTTCTCAGATAAAGCTGCTGCTGTGGGTGAAGTATGTGAGATCCAGATCTGGCCAGGGGATGTCATCAAGTTTGATTGTCAACAAGTACCTCCATACAGTCATGAATGATGTCTGAGTCTGGATTAGGCAGTGAGGTCGCTGGGTTGAGCAAAGTGCTCAGAAGGAATCTAATGCAAGGGGTTTGAGGAGCAGAGCCTGGTAGTATGTTAGCTGGGCATTGGTCATCCACTGGTGGGGGTTTAAAGATCCCTTCTATCAAGTCAGGGGTAGATATGGTTAGAAGCTGCCCCAGAGTCAATTCATCAGCATCCTTGACCAAAAGGGCCACAGCTGCGATGGTACAGAGTCAGCTAGGCCACTGGAGGCTACAGAGTCCAGCCCCTTGTATAAAAAGACCACCAGTCACTTTCAGGGTCCAGGATATTGGGGCAGCTCCTGCAAACAGATGATAAAAGGTCTGGGAAAGAAATCAGAGAAACAACACCCTTCAAATATCTTGGAGTAACTCTAACCAAACAAGTGGAAGACTTGTATGACAAGAACTTTAAATTTTTGAAGAAAGAGATTGAAGAAGACACCAGAAAGTGGAAAGATCTCCCATGCTCTTGGGTAGGTAGAATTAATATAGTAAAAATGCCAATCTTACCAAAAGATATCTACAGATTCAATGCAATGCCCATCAAAATCCCAGCAAAATTTGTCACAGACCTTGAAAGAACAGTACTCAATTTCATATGGAAAAGCAAAAAACCCAGGATAGCCAAAACAATTCTGTACAACAAAAGAACTTCTGGAGGCATCACAATCTCTGACTTCAAACTCTACTACAGATCTACAGTACTGAAAACAGCCTGGTATTGGCATAAGGACAGACAGGAGGACCAATGGAACCGACTCAAAGACCCAGATATTAATCCACACACCTTCGAACACCTGATTTTTGACAAAGAAGCAAAAAATATCAAATGGAAAAAAGAAAGCATATTTAACAAATGGTGCTGGCATAACTGGATATCAACATGTAGAAGAATGAAAACAGACCCATATCTATCACCATGCACAAAACTCAAGTCCAAATGGATCAAAGACCTCAACATAAAGCCAGCCACACTGAACCCTATAGAAGAGAAAGTGGGAAGTATACTTGATTGCATTGGCACAGGAGACCACTTCCTAAATATAATCCCAGTAGCACAGACACTGAGAGAAACAATAAATGGGACCTCCTGAAACTGAAAAGCTTCTGTAAAGCAAGGACATGATCAACAAGACAAAACGACAGTCTACAGAATGGGTAAAGATCTTCACTAACCTCACATCAGACAGAGGTCTGGATCTTCAAAATATACAAAGAACTCAAGAAATTTGCCATCAAAAGAACAAATAATCCAATTAAAAAATGAAGTACAGACCTAAACAGAGAACTCTCAACAGAGGAATCTAAAATGGCTGAAAGACTCTTAAGGAAATGTTCAACATCCTTAGTCATCAGAGAAATGCAAATCAAAACAACTCTGAGATTCCATCTTACACCTGTAAGAATGGCCAAGATCAAAAACACTAATGACAATTTATGCTGGAGAGGTTGTGGAGAAAAGGGAACACTTCTGCATTGCTGGTGGGAATGCAAGCTGGTACAGCCCCTTTGAATGTTAGTGTGGCGATTTCTCAGAAAATTAGGAAACAACCTTCCTCAAGACCCAGCAATACCACTTTTGGGTATATATCCAAAGGATGCTTATCGTGCCACAAGGACTGTGCTCAACTATGTTCATAGCAGCATTGTCTGTCATAGCCAGAACCTGGAAACAACCTAAATGCCCCTCGACCAAAGAATGGATAAGGAAAATGTGGTACATTTACACAATGGAATACTACACAGCAGAAAAATAATGGCATCTTAAATTTTGCAGGAAAATGGATGAAGCTAGAAAACATTATTTTGAGTGATGTAACCCAGACCGAGAAAGACAAGTATCACATGTACTCACTCATAAGTGGTTTTTAAACATAAAGCAAAGAAAACCAGCCTACAAACCGCAATCACAGAGAACTTGTACAACAATGAGGACACTAAGAGAGACAAACATAGATCTAATCTATATGGGAAGTAGAAAAAAACCCAAGATCTCCTGAGTAAATTGGGAGCATGGGGACCTTGAGGAAGGGTTGAAGAGGGGAGAGGAGAGGCAGGGAGGGGAGCAGAGAAAAATGTAGAGCTCAATAAAAATCAATAAAAAATAAAAAGATACTGGGGCAGGACTCACTTAGCTACTAGGGTTTTTCATCTACATAAGTTGGAAGGGCTTCTTTATGTCTAAGAGCTAAGTCGGGGACCTTTAACAGGTCTTCCTTTATGGCTTTAAAAGCCCTTTCTTGAGTCTCAGTCCAGAGGAAGGATTCCTCTGTTCTGTATGTAGCCTTATATAAGGATTTTGCTGTTTCAGCAAATCCTAGTAGCCAGAGCTAGCAGAATCTGGCTGAGCCTTGAAATTCCCAGACCTGTCTCAAGGTTGGGAATTTTGGAGGCTGGGGTGTCCAATATAGTTTGTTTTGGAGTACGTGGTAGCTATCTCTTACCTTCCTTTAGTATATATCCCAGGTACGTGACTTCTGGGACTTCTTGGCTGACACCTTATTCTCCAGTTGGCATAAGGACTGCAGCAAGTCTCTAGTGGCCTGGAAGGAAGAATCTTGGTCCCTAGCCAGGTGGTGGTGCAGCACGCCTTTAATCCCAGCACTCGGGAGGCAGAGGTAGGTGGATCTCTGTGAGTTCAAGGCCAGCCTGGTCTACAGAGCTAGTTCCAGTACAGGCTCCAAGCCACAGAGAAACCCTGTTTTGAAAAAACAAAACAAACCAAAAAACCAAACAAAATAAAACTACAGAGAAACCCTGTCTTGAAAAAAACAAAACAAAACAAAGAATCTTGGTTCTTAGAAGCAGTCGGCAGATCATTGGCATACTGGGCGAGGCTTACCTCAGGGTGTGAAGTGCAGTAATCTCTGAAGTCCTGGTGTAGAACTTCAGCAAAGATGGTTGGGGAATTTTTTAAAAAATATTTTTAAAAAATATTTTTTTATTTAACTTTATTTTATGTGCATTGGTGTGAAGGTGTCAGATCCCCTGCAACTGGATCTTCAGACAGTTGTGAGCTGCCATGTGGGTGCTGGGAATTGAACCCGGGACCTCTGGAAGTGCAGTCAGTGCTCTTAACCACTGAGCCATCTCTCCAGCCTCTGTTGTAGGCAGGTCCAGGTGAGCTGTCCACTGATCTGGGAGGCAAAGAGGGATTGGCTTTTGGCTTCCAGAATTAGGCTGAAGAAGGCATCTTTAAGGACTAGAACTGAGTACACTTGGAGCTCTGAAGAGAGGGAATTTAGGAAATTATAAGGATTGGGAACTATGGTATAAATAGCTCCAACCCATTTGTGAACCTCCCTAAGATCTTGCACTGGCCAATAATCATTGGTCCCTGACTTCTTGGCTGGTAGGAGTGGGGTGTTTCATAGATGTTTCCGCCTGCTGTGTGATCCCTGGTTCCCGAGAGGAGCAGGGGATGAGGAGATGCAGAAGCAATGACACAGACTCTGGAAGATCCCATTGCAGAAGCTCTTTATTATAAAATGGTCAGGAGTTTTTATGGAGTTAGGGAAATTTAGCTGCCACAGGAATGCCTTTGATTTGCTTCTTCTGGTGCTGGCAATCAGAGTTGGTGTGTTGTGATTGGCTAGGAGTGTGTGCCATTAGTTACTGTGCTTTTGGTCCGCAGACAGGTTATTTTGGCCAATTTTGCTTATTCATTGTGAGTTTGCTTTTTTTCTGCACTACCTCATCTCACCTTATTTATTTATTTATTTATTTATTTATTTATTTATTTATTGGGGGTGACCTAGTGAGAGTTATGGATTTTTATAACCCCATCTTGGGGACCCCCAGCATTTTGGGCTATACTTGTTTAAGGTTGGCCTGCCAGAGAGGCTCTTATCTGTCTTAAGACTTTGAAGGATTCGGTCCTTGGAATGTCCCAAGAGGTCAGAAGCAAGGGGGAGACTTTTAGGAGAACTAGGGCTTTAAATAGCCTCCTGTATTTACACTAATCAAACATGGACCACTTCCCTTGGAGGTTTTGGTCCAACATGCTCCGTTGCCATTAACACCTGGAATGTTGCCTTGTTCACCCACTGTTATCAGGATCTTAGCTGTAGATGACACTTAAACAAAAATATTAGAGCCACCACCACCCCTCCCATAAACTACCATGCAACAAGTTTAGAGGGGTCTAGCAGGGATTTTATGTGATCCCATACTTGGTCAAAGAATGTAGTAGATCGGTCCAATGGATGGACCTGTGTTGAGTTAAATTATATTAGATTCCTCATAATTAACTGTTGTGTGCTGAGGGCTGCAGCTGATTGTTCTATGACTGTGTTTAAGGCATTGCTGTGGCTCCTGTTTGAATAAGAGAGGCCGTAGTGGCTGCTCCTCCAGCAATTGCAAGCAAGGTGGCTGCAGTGATTGCTATAGTTATTCCAAAGTCTCTCTTTATTCTAGTGGGACTCGTAATCTCTACCTGGTGATAATGGGGAACAGTGGCGACAGGCACCCATAAGAATGTGGGAATACGTACCAGGACTGCACGGGAGGCTTCTTTAGGATTCCAGCAGGCACCCAGCATGCAGAGACTTGTGCATTTAAATCTGCTGCACTAGCATTGGTTTGTAAAAGGAAGAAGGGGGCTTGACACAGACGGCCATGCCTTTGAAAGTAAAATTTGTTTTTGGTGTTATTTAGACAGAGTCCTCAAATGATTTATTGCCCTTAAATGTTCCATTATAGTAATTGCCTCCTTGTAAGAATACGAATGGAGATAGAGACAGAGACCCACATTCACATCAGAGCAATGGATTGAGCCCCCAAGGTGCAGGTGAAGAGCAGAAGGTGGGAGAAGATGAGTTAGGAAGTTAGGACCGTGAGGGGCTGGTCCACCTACTGAGACAGTGTGCCTGAACTAATGGGAGCACACCAATCCACCTGGCCTGGGACTGAATGAGCATATGA
>PVIU01023573.1:0-27019 GCA_004026605.1 Ondatra zibethicus
GCCAACTGCTTCCCAGAGTTGAGGAGGTGAGGACAGCTCCCACCTGATAGTCTCAGAGGCAGTGAACAGACCTCTGCCATGTTGAACTGGGCAGAACCAAAAGGCAAAGCAGCCTTAGTCCTAGCCACACCACTTAGTATTTTAAGAAGCAGTCCTGGTAAGAAAAGGATTACAGATATGCAATAAAGATAGATTCAGAGGAAAAGACTTCTAAATGGGTCACAAAGTTGAATAAATGTATGTAGGCTAAAGAGAGAGTAGAAAAAGAATATGGAAAAAAATAAAACAAAGTCTTTAAAGAGACAGAATACAGACAGTCATAGATTAAAGGAGACAAGAAAAGTAAGCTACGTAAAGAAAATACACAGAGTCTGGATTATGTATATTATTGCATTTTCTTTAAATTCTTTTTTTTTTTTTTTGGTTTTTCGAGACAGGGTTTCTCTGTAGCTTTGGAACCTGTCCTGGAACTAGCTCTTATAGACCAGGGTGGCCTCAAACTCACAAAGATCCACCTGTCTCTGCCTCCCGAGTGCTGGGATTAAAGGCGTGTGCCACCACTGCCTGGCTAAATTCTTTGACTACAGAGAGATATTTGATTCTGGGGGCTGCTAACCTAAATCAACATATATATTTTTAAGGTATCCTGACTTCAAAATTTGGGTCTAAGGATGTGTTGCTTTGAAAAAGAGGTTCTGCTTTTGTTTCCACAGAGAATGAGAGGCTGTGGATTCCTTCCAGACTAATGTGATTTGATGGAACAAGACACCCTAAAAGGGCTCTGTGGATGCCAAATTACTTCACCCAAGAAAAAGCAGGATGCAGTTATGAGAGAACTATGCCCAAATTTCCTAAAGTATTATTTATAAATGTTTGTTTACATTTAAAGGAGAATATGCTATAGAAATGAATGCTTTTCATTAGTATGGATCTTAGTTTATTGATACAAATTTAAGGTCAATTTTGTTATATGTACATTTCTACTGTTGTTGAAGGTATTATGATTATATATTTCATTTAAAAGCATAATGTATAAGTAACACATACAGGTTAATAGAAAGCCATCTATAGTAGAAAGGCTTGTCATCATGTTACTTAAGTTGTCTTGATGTACAGAGGTATTTCCAGATGTATAGTTATTCTTTAAAGCTTTCAAAGACTAACAGAATATGGCATTTAAAATGTTTTAAGAATTTAGGACTTTTCATGATAAGGGGACATCCACTTCTGGCAGCACCAATTACTTCAGAGAGGACAATGGGCATTGAAGAAACTCATCATTATGGAATTTGCCTTCAATGTGACAAGGACAGCCATTTGGGTAAGAAACTGCTCTTGCCTAGACTGCTTGTTGGCATGCTGTATAAACTGGACATGCAGGACCCTCAGAAAAATGACTGCTGAAGTTGCCTAAAGAAGGTGATACAGTCCTTCATGGTTCCTGATTCAGGAAAGAGTCTTCCAGACATTCTGTAGGATACAGAAGAAAGTTACTGACAAACTGCCAAGACAGGCAAAACAGCCTTTCAAATTTCCTGCTTTGTGGAAAAGTCTCCCAGATACAATGGGCCTGTAGGCTGAAGATAGATACCCCAATGTTACAGAAGAACATTGGGTGACTGTCCAGGAAGCAAGATGTCTCTGTCAATTCTAGAGTTTTGGAAGTTACTTACAATGTACTTCCTGTTTACTTAGGTAATATATCCTTCTGGCGTCACTGATGGAGTTGAAGACAGATAGTTATAATTATTGTTTTCCTTAGTTATGATAAAAAATAAATTAGATATGAAACTTTAGACTCACAAAGAAATATTGTAACTGTAATTCTTGCTTGATACCTGTTTTGTTATATGTAATTTTACTATGTTAAAGCTAAAACTTTCCTTTTTATTTAGACAGAAAAGGAGAGATTCTGTGCACTGTGAATATGTTTTATTACCATTGGTTAAAAAAGAAGTTGCTGTGGCCTATGGCAGGGCAGAATGGAGCTAGGTTGGAGAACTAAACTGAATGCTGGGAGAAAGAAGCAGAATCAGGTAGATGCCATATAGCTGCCAAAGGAGAAAGACACTCGAAACTTACCTGTAGGCCACAGTCTTGTGGTGATACATAGATTACTAGAAATTGGTTAATTTAAAATGTAAGCGCTATCAAGAATACACCTGAACCATTGGCCAAACAATGTTGTAATTAATATAGTTTTTGTGTGATTGTTCGGGTCTAGGGAGCCAGGAAATGAATGAGCAATCTCAAGTTACCCTTGGCTATCCTAGAACTAGCTCTGTAGACAAGGCTGGTTAGTATTCATGAAGGTCTGCCTACCTCTGCCTCTGGAGTGCTGGGATTAAAGGTGTGTACCAACACCACCCTGCAGTCTTCCTGCATTTCAGAATTAGAGTTTGTAGCATTCAGGAGTTTGACTGTCAGGATTATGATCTGCACAGAGTAGACAGCGTCATCCCTCATGGTCCTCAACCAGCCTGGGACTCTGCTAGTAGACACTTTACTGCAGAGGCACATGAGAGGACCCAGGACAGACTCATCACCTGACAGTGGTGGGGATGGAGCTTGGTCCCCGACAGTCAGAGAACGGAGGACAAGGTGTTCCCTGTGGACAACCCTCCAGAGGGTAATTAGTTCTTTTCCTGCACATCACATCCCAGTGTTTCCTCAGCCTTCCCTGGGTCTGTTTCTGAGTTCCAGAACATTCTCTGGTTCCAGACTTTGGAGCTCCTTTTGGCCCTCATGGTTCTGCCTTCTTCTGACCCTCTTGCAGAGAGTTTTCTTCCCATAGATGAAAAAGCATGGAAGAGTAAGTTTGAAGGAAAGTTTGATGAGGGTGGGGCAGCTAAGACAAGAGACTTTTGGAGTAGACAGGAGGCCATAAAGCAGCTCAGCCAGCCAATAATCCTCCTTTAGCCTCATCCTCTGTGGGCTCAGATGCAGTCCTGGTTTTTCTCACCCAGGTGTGCCTGTTGTCATAGACTCTAATGCTTCTCTTTGATCTTAAAAAGGTCAAACTATGGAGGATGTGAGGAGGGAGAGAATATAGGAAAGGGGACATCACTAGCTGCAGGAACTCTGGATGTGGGGATGTCGTGTCTCTTACATGTGACCATTCAAGTGACTGACTGAAATTTGTCTTGTTCTACAGCAATTAAAAAAAACAACACAGAGACCTGAGCCAGCGACCTGTGCCAGAAAAGGTCTGAGTCAGCAACCTCCTTGGGAGCAGGCCCAAGCGAGCAACCTCCATGGAAGCAGATCTGAATAACCTACAGGATGGCAGAACAAACGCTGGGGGTGCCAAGTAACCTCCGGGAACACGGAGAAGTGCAACTCAAAAGGAGAGAAAATATATTCAACAAAATCGTAGAAGAAACTTTTCCTCATAGAAGAAATTTTTCCCAACCTAAAGAAAGATATGCATGTGAAGATACAAGAAGCCTAGAGAACACCAAATAGACTGGATCCAAAAAATAAGTCCCCTCACCACATAATCAAGCCTTAAACATACAGAATAAAGAAACAATATTAAGCGCTAACAGGCCGATCAGTTTATAATTTAAAAAAAAAAAGAGCTGGAAATGAAAAAGGCCAAGTAACATATAAAAGCAGACCTATCAGAATTACACCTGACTTCTCAATGGAAACAATGAAAGCCAGAAGGTCCTGGTCAAGCACTATGCAGACACTAAGAGACCACAGATGCCAGCCTGGACTACTATACTGAGCAAATCTTTCAGTAATCATAGACAGACAAAACAAGATATTCCATGACAGAACCAGATTTAACCAATACCTAGCCACAAACCCATACCTACATAAAGTACTAGAAGGAAAACTCCAACCCAAGGAAGTTGGCTACATCCACAAAAACACAGACAATAGATCTCACGGCAACAAATCAAAAAGAAGTGGAAAACACACACCATAAGATAACAATGACAAACATAAAATCACCAACAATGAAAACTAAAATAACAGGAACTAGCAATCACTGGTCATTAATATCCCTTAATATAAATGGACTCAACTCACCTATAAAAAGACACAGGCTAACAGATTAGATAAGAAAACAGGGGGCTGGAGACATGGCTCAGAGGTTAAGAGCACTGGCTGATCTTCCAGAGGTCCTGAGTTCAGTTCCCAGCAAACACATGATGGCCCACAGCCATCTATAATGAGATCTGGTGCCTTCTTATGGCATGTGCATATATAAAAAAGAAAGAAAGAAAGAAAGAAAGAAAGAAAGAAAGAAAGAAAGAAAGAAAGAAAGAAAACAGAATCCTAAACTGGGAGCGTGGGGACCTTGGGGGAGGGCTGAAGGGGGGAGGGGAGAGGCAGGGAGGGGAGCAGAGAAAAATATAGAGCTCACTAAATATCAATAAATAAAAGGAAAAAAAAAGAAAAAAAACCCAGAATCCATCCTTCTGCTGCATACAGGAAACACACTTTAACCTCAAAGACAGACATGGACTCAGAGTAAAGGGTTGGGAAAATTTTTTCTAATCAAATGGACCCAAGATTTGAAACAAGCTGGTGTAGCTATCCTAATATCTAACAAAATAGACTTCAAACCAAAATCAATCAAAAGAGACAATGAAGGTTATTTCATATTAGTCACAGGAAAAATCCATCAAGAGGAAATCTCAATACTAAATATCCATGCCCCAAATCCAAGGACACCCTCATATGTAAAAGAAACACTTCTAAAGCTAAAATCATACATTAAGCCCCACACACTAATAGTGGGAGACTTTAACACCCTCACTCTACCACTGAACGGATCTGTCAGCAGAAAATTAACAGAGAAATAATGGGAATAACAGATGTAGTAGGAGGGCCGCTTATTCGCTTCCCAGCTGCTAAGCCCCTAAGTAATCACACAGAAGCCATATCATCTGAATCACTGCTTGGCCAATAGCTAAAGCATATTTTTAGCTAGCTCTTATATCCTGAATTAAGCCATCTCCATTAATCTGTGTATTGCCACGAGGCTGTGACTTACTGGGTAAAGTTCCGGTGTCTGTCTCAGGTGAAGCTACATGGCTTCTCTGATTTCGCCTCCTTTCTCCCAGCATTCAGTTTAGTTTTCCCCACCTAGCTCGACTCTGCCCTATCAGGCCAAGCCAGTTTCTTTATTAATCAATGCTATTCACAGCATACAGAGGGGAATCCTACATGAAACAGATGTTATAACTCAAATGGACTTAACAGATATCTATAGGACATTCCATCCAAATATGAAAGAATATACTTTCTTCCAACACCTCATGGAACCTTCTCAAAAACTGACCACATACTAAGTAACAAAGCAAACCTCAACAGATACAAAAAAAAATTGGAATAACCCTATGTATCTTATCAGATCACCATGGCTTAAAATTAGAATTCAACAGCAACACTAATTACAGAAAGCCCACAAACACATGGAAATTAAACAATGCTCACCTGAATCACCAATGGGTCAAGGAAGACATATAGGAAGAAATGAAAGACTTCCTAAAATTCAGTGAAAATGACCACACAACATACCCAAATTTATGGGACATAATGAAATCAGTGTTAAGAGAAAGTTCATAGCACTAAATGTCTATATAAAGAAACTGAAAAAAAAAAAATCCCACACTAGCGAGTTAACAGAACACCTGAAAACTCTAGAACAAAAAGAAGCAAACTCACCCAGAAGGACTAGACAGCAGGAAATAATTAAATAGAGAGCTGAAATAAACAAAATAGAAACAAAGAAGACAATACAAAGAATCAATGGAACAAAGAATTGGTTCTCAAGAAAATCAACAAAATAGACAAACCTTTATCCAAACTAAACAAAAGGCAGAAAGAGAACATCCAAATTAACAAAATCAGAAATGGAAGGGAGGACATAACAACAGACATAGAGGAAATCCAGAGAATTATTAGGTCATATTTTGAAAACCTGTACTCCACAAAATTGGAAAACTTAAAGGAAATGGAGAATTTTATGGATAAATATCACTTACCAAAATTAAATCAAAACCAGATAAGGAAATTAAACAGACCTATAACTGCTAAAGAAACTGAAACAGTCATCAAAAGTCTCCCAACCAAAAGAAGCCCAGGACCAGATGGTTTCAGCACAGAATTTTACAAGATTTTCAAAGAAGAACTAATACCAATACTCCTTAAATTGTTCCACACAATAGAAACAGAAGAAACATTGCCAAACTCTTTTTATAAGGCTACAAATACCCTGACCCAAACCACACAAAAACATTACTAAGAAAGAGAATGACAGACCAATCTCACTCATGAAAATTGATGCAAAGATACTCAATAAAATACTGGCAAACCAGATCCAAGAACACATCAGGAAAATCATCCACCATCACCAAGTCGGCTTCATCCCAAAGATGGAGAGATGGTTCAACATATGAAAGTTTGTCAATGTAATCCACTATATAAACAAACTGAAAAAAAATCACATGATCATCTTATTAAGTGCTGAAAAAACCTTCAACAAAATATAACACACCTTCGGGCTGGAGAGATGGCTCAGAGGTTAAGAGAACTGACTGCTGTTCCGGAGGTCCTGAGTTCAATTCCCAGCAACCACATGATGGCTCACACCCATCTATAATGAGATCTGGTGCCCAGAACACTATATACATAATAAATAAATTAAAAATATATATATATAACATACCTTCATGATAAAGGTCATGGAGAGAGCAGGGATACAAGGAACATACCTAAACATAATAAACAATACACAGCAAGCCAACATCAGACTAAATGGAGAGAAACTAAAGTGATTCCACTGAAAACAAGAAGAAGACAGGTTGTCCACTCTCTCCATAGCTATTCAATATAGTACTTGAGCTTCTAACTAGAACAATAAGACAACAAAAGAAGATCAAGGGGATACAAATTGGAAAAGAAGAAGTCAAATTCTCACTATTTGCTGATAATATGATAGTTTACATAAATGACACCAAAAATTTTATCAAGGAACTCCTACAACTCATAAACACCTTCAGTAGTGTAGCAGGATACAAGATTAGCGCAAAAAAATATATATCGGTAGCCCTCATTTATACAGGTGATAAATGGGCTAAGAAATAAATCAGAGAAACATCACCCTTCACAATAGGCACAAATAACATAAAATAACTTGAGGTAACTCTAATTAAACAAGAGGAAGACCTGTATGACAAGAACTTTAAATCTCTGAAGAAAGAAATTGAAGAAGACACCAGAAAATGGAAAGATCTCCCATGTTCTTGGGTAAGTGGAATTAACATAGTAAAAATGGCAATCTTACCGAAAGCAATCTACAGATTAAATGCTATGCCCATCAAAATCCCAGCAAAATTCTTCACAGACCTCAAAAGAACGGTACTCAACTTCATATGGAAAAGCAAAAGACCCAGGATAGCCAAAACAATCCTGTACAATAAAGGAACTTCTGAAGGCATCACAATCCCTGACTTCAAACTCTACTACAGAGCTACAGTACTGAAAACAGCCTGGTATTGACAGAAAAACAGACAGGAAAACCAATGAAATCAAACTGAAGACCCAGATATCAATCCACACACCTACAAACACCTGATTTTTTACAAAGAAGCAAAAAATATAAAATGGAAAAAAGAAAGCATATTCAACAAATGGTGCTGGCATAACTGGATATCAATTTATAGAAGAACAAAAATAGACCCATATCAGCTGGGCGGTGGTGGCACATGCCTTTAATCCCAGCACTCGGGAGGCAGAGTCAGGTGGATCTCTGTGAGTTCAAGGTTAGCCTGGTCTACAAGAGCTAGTTCCAGGACAGGTTCCAAAGCCACAAAGAAACCCTGTCTTGAAAAACAAAACAACAACAACAAAAAAAAACCCATATCAATAGCCATGCACAAAACTCAATTCCAAATGGATCAAAGACCTCCACATAAAACCAACCACACTGAACCTCATAAGAGAGAAAGTGGGAAGTACTCATGAATGCATTGACACAGGAGACCACTTTCTAAATAGAACCCCAGCAGCACAGACACTGAGAGGAACAATTAATAAATGGGACCTCCTGAAACTGAAAATCTTCTGTAAAGCAAAGAACACGGTCAACAAGACAAAAACGACAGCCTACAGAATGGGAAAAGATCTTCACTAACTCCACATCAGACAGAGGTCTGATCTCCAAAATATACAAGAACTCAAGAAATTGGACACCAAAAGATCACATAATCCAATTATAAAAATAGAGTACAGACCTAAACAGAGAACTCTCAACAGAGGAATCTAAAATGGCTGAAAGACAACATCCTTAGTCATCAGAGAAATGCAAATCAAAACAACTCTGAGATTCCATCACCATCCTGTCTCCTCCATGCTTTCCTGAGCTGCAGCTCCTGACCTCCCCACTGAAAATAAGAATCTGAAATGTTGCCAGGTAGTGGTGACACACACCTTTAATCCCAGCACTCGGAAGGCAGAGGCAGGTGGATCTCTGTGAGTTTGAGGCCAGCATGATCTATAGAGTGAGTTCCAAGACAGCCCGGGATATACAGACAAACCCTATATTGAAAAACACCAAAAAGAAAGAAAGAAAGAAAGAGAGAGAGAGACAGAGAGAGAGAGAGAGAGAGAGAAGACTGTGAATGTGAACTTGACCTGAGGCATTGGTTGGTTTGTAAATTAAAGGGGAGAACATTACTGTTCTGTGGAGGAAATAAATGGCAGCGTGGAGAACCTCCCAGAATCCGAGTTCATCATGCTGTGCATATCCGTTCAGACAATATGAAGCTTTTGGAGCTGCGTGTGAACAGGGCGGTGCCCAGGTGGAGCTCAGTCCATTGTTGGTTGTGACAAGGTCACTCCTCAGCTCTGTCACCTCCTGGCTCTGTTGTCTTCATCACTTAGAACCACAAGCTGAGATCTGTGATCATAGAGACACTGGGGTGGCCAGAGCCTTGTCCTGTCAAGGCAGCTGTGACAACCTGGGGTCAGTCCTGGCTGTGGCTCTTTCCCCTGTCTTCTGTGTTTAATTCTTGACATTTTAGTTAGTATGGAGAACTAGGCCTGTTCTTGTGCCTGTGAGTGGTGTCTGTCTCATTTTCCTTCAGGGTCCCTGAGTTTCCATCCTTGTCCCCTCAAAGCCCAACTAGGCCCCTGCTCTCAGGAGACTGTGGGCTGAGAACATGAACTTCAGTCTCCTGAGCTCCTGCCTCCTTCCAGGCCCCTCCCTGGAGGTTCTCTCCTTCTTTCCCATCTATCAGAATCTAACCCGGATAGTAGGATGGGCAGAGAGGAGGGATCTACAGGGCTTCTTCTTGAATCGGGTCCTATTGGATTATGTTCTGCCTCCCTCCCAACTGGAAATCCTGGTATGCTGTAGAATATTATTTTAAGATGTGTTACATTTGTTTATGTTGTGGAACATCTATTTAGTGTGGAACATCTATTTAGTGACGCAAAGATGTGTTGCATTCTTTTTTTAATTTCATTTATATTTTAATTTTATTTATATTTTATGTATATGAGAACTCTGTATGTATACATGCAGGCCAGAAAAGGGCATCAGATGGTTGTGAGCCACCATGTGGTTGGTTGCTAGGAATTGAACTCAGGACCTCTGGAAGAGCAAACACCGCTCTTAACCTCTGAGCTATCTCTCCAGCCCCCATGTTGCATTCTTTTATGTTGCATTTGTTTAACTCTGTGAAGCTGTGTTTGTCTGTCTAAAACACCTGATAAACACCTAATAAAGAGCTGAACGGCCATCCAGGTGGCGCACGCCTTTAGTCCCAGCACTCGGGAGGCAGAGGCAGGTGGATCTCTGTGAGTTCAAGGCCAACCTGGTCTACAAGAGCTAGTTCCAGGATAGGCTCCAAAGCTACAGAGAAACCCTGTCTTGAAAAACTTGAGAGAGAGAGAGAGAGGGAGAGCGAGAGAGCTGAACGGTCAATAGCAAGGCAGGAGAAAGGATAGGCAGGCAGGGCTGGGAGGCAGAGAGTATAAATAGGAAGAGAAATCTGAGAAGAGAAGATCAGGGAGCAAAAGAAGGAGAGGAGGACTTCAGGGGCCAGCTACCCAACTACACAGCTACCCAGCTGCCCAGCTACACAGCTACACAGCACGCCACAGAGGAAGAAGTAAAAAAGGTATACAAAAATGGAGAAAGATAAAAACCCAGAGGCTGAAGGTAGATGGGATGGCTTAAGTTAAATGCTGACTAGAAACAAGCCAAACTAAGGGTAGGTATTCATAAGAAATCATAAGACACCAGGTAGTGGTGGTGCACGCCTTTAATCCCAATACTCGACAGGCAGAGGCAGGTGGATTACTGTCAGTTTGAAGCCAGCCTGGTCTATAAGAACTAGTTCCATGACAGACACCAAAGCTACACAGAGAAACCCTATCTCGAAAAACAAAAACAAAAAAGAAATTGCCAGCTGCAAGCAATCAGCAAGCAGTGGTATCTAGGGCTCTGGGGCTGAGTGCAGTTCTCAGCCTTGCTCCTCCCACCAGGCCTTGAGCTTTAGGCTTGGCTTTCAGAACCTGAGAGTGGGGAGGAGCCAGTCAATAGAACCATGAGGAGGACCCAGCTGTAGCTTAGTGCTTTAAAGTTTACTCACATGGTCAAAAAAGATTAAAGATGACACAGGAACAGACAGGAGGACCAACAGAACCGAATAGAAGACCCGAATATCAATCTATACATCTTCGAACACCTGATTTTTGACAAGGAAGCAAAAAATATCAAATGGAAAAAAAGAAAGCATATTTAACAAGTGGTGGTGGCATAACTGGATGTCAACATGTAGAAGAATGAAAATAGATCCATATCTGTCACCATACACAAAACTCAAATCCAAATGGATCAAAGACCTCAACATAAAGCCAGCCACACTGGACCTTATAGAAGAGAAAGTGGGAAGTACACTTGAATGCATTGGCACAGGGAACCACTTCCTAAATAGAACCCTAGCAGCACACACTGAGAGAAACAATGGGACCTCCTGAAACTGAAAAGCTTCTGTAAAACAAAGGACATGGTCAACAAGACAAAGCAACAGCCTACAGAATGGGAAAAGATCTTCACCAACCCCACATCAGACAGAGGTCTGATCTCCAAAATATACAAGGAACTCAAGAAATTGGACACCAAAAGAACACATAATCCAATAAAAAAAAATGGAGTAAAGACCTCAACAGAGGAATCTAAAATGGCTGAAAGACACTTAAGGAAATGTTCAACATCCTTAGTCATCAGGGAAATGCAAATCAAAACAACTCTGAGATTCCATCTTACACCTGTAAGAATGGCCAAGATCAAAAACTGATGACAACTTATGCTGGAGAGGTTGTGGGGAAAAGGGAACACTTCTGCATTGCTGGTGAGAATGCAAGCTGGTACAACCCCTATGGATGTCAGTGTGGCGATTTCTCAGAAAATTAGGTAACAACCTTCCTCAAGACCCAGTAATAACACTTTTGGATATATATCCAAAGGATGCTCAATCGTGCCACAAGGACATGTGCTCAGCTATGTTCATAGCAGCTTTGTTTGTCATAGCCAGAACCTGGAAACAACCTAAATGCCCCTCGACTGAAGAATGGATAAAAAAAAAAATGTGGCACATTTACACAATGGAATACTACACAGCAGAAAAAAATAACGACATCGTTAATTTTGCAGGAAAATGGATGGAGCTAGAAAACATTATTTTGAGTGAGGTAACCCAGACCCAGAAAGAGAATTATCACATGTACTCACTCATAGGTGATTTTTAAACGTAAAGCAAAGAAAGCCAGCCTACAAACCACAATTCCAGAGAACTTAGACAACAATGAGGACACTAAGAGAGACTTACATAGATCTAATCTACATGGGAAGTAGAAAGTATAAAAAGACAAGATCTCCTGAGTAAATTGGGAGCATGGGGACTTTGAGGGAGGGTTGAAGGGGAGAGGGGAGAGGCAGAAAGGGGAGCAGAAAAAAATGTAGAGCTCAATAAATATCAAAAAAGGGCTGGAGAGATGACTCAGAAGTTAAGAGCACTGCCTGATCTTCCAAAGGTCCTGAGTTCAATTCCCAGCAACCACATGGTGGCTCACAACCATCTGTAATGAGATCTGGTGCCCTCTTGTGGCCTGCAGACAGACATACAGAGTACTGAGAATATTGTATGTATAATAAATAAATCTTAATAAAAAATAAATATCAAAAAAAGATTAAAGATACTCAGTAAAAGGGTTCCAGATGGAAAAACCTCTAAACAATTTTCAGTGTGTTTAACAATGGCACAGACTTAAGAAAGAAAAGCAAATAAGTACAGACAATCATAAAAATAAGAAATAGTTTAATTATAATAAATTCTTTAGAGAGAGTAAAAGTAAGGAAAAAGAGAAAAAGTGCTGGGCAGTGGTGGTGTATGCCTTTAATTCCAGCACTCAGGAGGCAGAGGTGGGCAGAGCTCTATGAGTTCAAGGCCAGCCCGGTCTACAGAGCGAGCTCCAGGACAGAGAAACCCTGTCTCAGAAACTGGTCTCAAAAAATGAAGAAAAAAGGCAACCCAGTGATGGTGGAGCATGCCTTTAAACCCAGCACTTGGGAGGCAGAGACAAGCAGATCTCTATGAGTTCAAGGCCAGCCCAGTCTACAGAGCAAGTTCCAGAAAAGGTTCCAAAACAACAAAGAGAAACTCTGTCTGGAAAAATCTGGGCTCACCAGAGGTAGAAATTACTTCATCCCCCTGCTCCAGGTTCTGGCCTCTGCAATTTTCTGTTCTAGATTTGTGACTTCAAGTCAGGAGCTTCAGGAGCCTTAGCAGAGATGTGTGGTGACCTAAAAGGTAATAATCTTGTGAGGGATGATGACTTCCAGTACCCTGACCACAGCAAATATTCATACACAATAAGTATATAATGAGTGAATAAAATATAAGATCACATGTCAAAGACAGAAGAAAGATGAGGGGAGAAGTCGGAGGGGGCCTTTCTGAGGGGAAGGTCAGGTGACTCTGACCTCAGTGTGAGGGGACCTGGGGCTGCACTTGACACACCAACCCTTGACATGGTATTGCATTAGCAAAGGGAGCTTCTGTAGAAGAAGGAGGTGACTGTGAATTTTCTTTTGGAAAATTCCTCCTCCTGCTGGAGCCAGGAGGAAGCTGATGAGGCTCATGAAACACAAGAAGCTACAGGTTCACAGAGCTGACACTTCCCTCTCAGGGTTAAAGCAGCTGCAGTTCCTGGGGAGAGGAGACTGTGGAGTGGAGCTGCTAGGAGCTGTGCAGGGCACTGCAGTGGTACAGCTGTGTGAGCGGACATGCACAATGGGGTGGCTGTCAGTGGTTATCCCTGACTCACCCAGGCTCCTGTGAGGGACCAGTGAGCTCAGGGCTCACCAAGCTGACAATGGATGGATGTTTTCCTTGGTCTGCTGTCACTGTCTCCATCTGGGTGGAGGAAATCTGCTCCTCAAGCAAGGGACACAGATATATCCATTGTGATCAGCGCACAAAGTCTGTTCCAGATGTGAAATGTAAATTCTCTTTCTGAGCTGGACTAGGAAGTAATACAATGTTGCTAGTCTCCTGGAGGGAAGAATATACAATGTTGCTGGTGTCCTGGGAATAGAGAATGTATACAATGTTGCTGATCTTCTGAGCTGGAAAATATATACAATGTTGCTGATCTCCTGAAAGGGAGAATATATACAATGTTGCTAGCCTCCACTTTGGTTGGAAGATGCCTGTGATACAGCGTAAGGGAATAAACAAGGACAGGTTGTCTCAGGGGGTGGAAGGTAAATAGGGAAGGTGTCCAGAGCGCAGAGGGAAGCAACAGATCAGAGAGCTGTTGTGGTTTGTTGGTTGTTTGGTTGGTTTTGTTTGTTTGCTTTCATTTTTGTTTTTTTTTTTCGAGACAGGGTTTCTCTGTCCTGGAACTCACTCTGTAGACCCTGCTGGCCTCGAACTCACAGAGATCCACCTGTCTCTGCCTCCCAAGTGCTGGGATTAAAGGCATGTGCCGCCACCACCTGGTTGAGAGATGTTGTCTTTAAAAGATTTTGTGTGTGTGTGTGTGTGTGTGTGTGTGTGTGTGTGTATTAGCCAGGTCTCTGTTTTGTTTTTTGTTTTGGGGTTTGTTGTTGTTGTTGTTGTTTGAGACAGGGTTTCTCTGTAGTTTTGGAGCCTGTCCTGGAACTAGCTCTTATAGACCAGGCTATCCTTGAACTCACAGCGATCCGCCTGCCTCTGCCTCCCGAGTGCTAGGATTAAAGGCGTGTACCACCACTGCCCAGCTAGCCAGGTCTCTGAAATCAGAGGCAGGTGAATTTCTGGGTGTTCAAGGCCAACATGGTCTACAAAGCAAAGCCCTTTCTCAAAAAAGTATTTTTTTAAAATTATGTGTATTAATCACCGCGACCAAAGTAACATTGAGAAGAGTATGTTTGAGCCACAGCTCCAATGGATAGGAGTGCACCATGGCAGGCAAGCAGTGCACAGAGCCTCAGGCATGGCGGCTGGAGCAGGAAGCTGAGAGCTCACATCCTCTGAGGCAAACAGGAAGCAGAGAGAGCAAAATGGAGGCAGATGGGACTTTTTCCTCTCACAGTAACTTACTTCTTCCCTCAAGGCCACACCTCTCAAACCTCAACCTCCTCTAATAGCACCTCCAAGTAGGAAACCAAGCTCAACTACCCAAGCCTATGGGGACATTTCTCATGGAATCCACCACAGTGACTATGTAGCATCCATGCTGGTGTGGTCAGGTGAGTGGGGGCAGGGTCTGGAGGTCAGAAGAGGTGTCAGAGCCCCTAGGTGTGGGTGCTGGGAACTGAACTTGGTTCTGGGCAGGAGCAGAAGGTGCTCTCAGTGTCTCAGCCATCCCTCCAGCCCTGAGAACAGTGTACCTCAAGTACACCACCAAATGTACTATGAGGCCACAATCCTTGTCTTCTTTTCTCTGTTCATGGGAGTCAGCAGTGACGGCTGGTATTTGTTCTTCAAAGAAGCCATACAAGGGACTTGGGTCTTGTGAAGAGCCTATCAGGACAATCTAAAAGTCATTACCAAAATTCAGACAGATACTTCTCTGCTCAGGGCAACTTTGAGGCCCAACAAAGAGAAGCTGTGGACATCTGGGCTTTGAAAGTAATCAGCACAGACAAGAAAAACTTTAAGGAAACCATGGATTGAAAAACTACCTGAATAGCTGAGGAATGGGGCCAAAGTGGCAAAAATCCTAATTACTTCAGACCCCAGGGCCTGCCTGAGAGGTTCTGAGGCTGCTGCTCTGAGGGCCTGTGAGCCACATCCATCTCCTCTTGAAAGGATGTCACTGGGCTCTGTGTACACAGGAGCCACAGAGAAGCAAGAGATGCCCAACAAATACTTTTTGGGTGGAATTTGTTGATGGAAATGGGGAACACTCAGAAATACTTTCTGGGAAGAATTGCTATGTATCACACAGAAGATAAGTAGGAAGAGCCGTGACCACCAGGCACTAGCCTGATACCATGCAAGCCACAGGCCAACGTTTCAGCCCCTCCTTCTTGAGGGCTCCTAGTTTCCTCCTGAGTGGGGAGCTGGGAGCCTGGGCTATGTCCACACAGCTTGGTGAGCGATTCCCTCCATGTCTGCTTCTCCTAGTGATGCAAGAGAACACTTTCAGAGTCTCATAGGCTGAGGACAGGAGGACTCCTTGACTGACCAGAAAGTCAACATGTGGGCTCACAGTGGCAAAGTTCCCAACCACTACATGCCCACTGGCCTGCCTGACAAATACTGACCACCCTCCATTAAGCCTCGGGAGGCTATGCTGTGCGCCAGATGACAGGGATGATTTTTTTCAGTCTTGTACCTACAAAAGTTAATAGACAACTTATGGCAGGTGTGTAATAAACACATAGGGAAAAAATGATGTTTAAATAGGTGTTCAGAGTGTAACACGTGGGGAAGGATTTGAAGATTGTAAGAATCATTCTCAAGGGTGCTGAACCAAGTTCCTTCCAGGCTATGGAGCCTGCAGTGAAGACACACTGAGGAAGGAGCGTGGCTGTGTGTTCCGAGAATAAGGAAGCAGATGCCTGGAGCAGAGTCACCATATGTCTACACCATGATGTCTGGAGGATGCTGGAAGCACCCAGCTGTTCCATAGCAGTTTCTCCTGAATTGGAACATTCCATCTTGAAGGGACTTGGAGGCCCATGACACTCAGGAGGTAACAAAAGGTCATGTGTCTGGGAGAACATGTGTGTTGGCAGAGGCTGCTCGTTTGTCACCCAGACCCAAAATGACCACACAGAAACTATATTAATTATATCACTGCTCAGTCTGTTAGCTTGTGCATATTTCTAGCTAGCTCTTGCATCTTAAATTAACCCATTTCCATTAATCTGTGTATTGCCACATGGCTATGGCTTACCAGGCAAAGTTCCAGCATCTGTTTCCTCTGGTGGTGTCTCTCTGACTCTGCCTATTTCTCCCAACATTCAGTTTAGTTTTCCTGCCTAGCTCTATTCTGCCCAATCACAGGCCAAACCAGCTGCTTTATTCATTAATCAATAAAAGCAACACATATACAGAAGGGTTTTCCATACCCTTTCCCCTTTTCTGTTCCAATAAAAAGGAAGGTTTTTAACTTTAACATTGTAAAATTACATATAACAAAACAGGTATCAAACAAGAATTAGAGTTACAATATTTATATCTACTTTATCTTTTATCATAACTAAGGAAAATTATAATTATAACTATCTATTCTTCAACTCCATCAAAGACTCCAGAAGGATATAATATTACCTAAGTAAACAGGAAGTGCATTGTAAGCAACTTTCTTTCTTTTTTTTTTTTTTAGTACCTGGAGGGACAGCCGTGGGTGCTGGGAACTGAACTCTTATATTTTTGGTTGTGAGCCTAGCCTTTAACGGCTGAGCCATCCCTCCAGGCCGTAAGCAACTTTCAAAACTCTAGAATTGACAGAGACTTCTCACTGCCTAAACAGTCACCCAAACTTCTTTTGTAACATTGGGGCACCCATCTTCAGCCTACAGGCCCATATTATCCAGCAGACTTTTCCATGAGGCAGGAAATTTTTTTCTTTTTTTTGAGACAGGGTTTCTCTGTAGCTTTGGATCCTGCCCTGGAACCAGCTCCTGTAGACCAGGCTGGCCTTGAACTCACAGAGATTCACCTGAGGCAGGAAATTTCAAAGACAATTCTACCAATATTGGCTGTTTGTCAGTCACCTTGTTCTGTGTTCTACAGAATGTCTGGCAGAATCTTTAATAAAGCAGTAACCCCAAGGTACCGTCTCACCTTTAGGCAAGTTCAGCAGTCATTTTTCTGTGGGTCCTGCATGTCCAGTTCATACAGCATACCATCAAGCAATCCAGACAAGAGCAGTTTCTTGTCCAAATGGCTAACAAACACCATAAAGAAGTCTCTTCAATGCTCATCGTCCTCTTGAAGTAGATTGATGCTGCCAGGAACAGATATGTCTAATTGTCATGTAAAGTCTTAAGTGCTTAAAACATTTTGAATGCCATATTCTGTAGACCTTTGAAAGGTTTGAAGATTATCTATCTAACTGAAATATATCTCTGCACATCTAGAAAACCTAACTAACATGACTACAAGCTTGACTATTATAAATGACTATCTATTAACCTCTATTTCTTAATTATACATTACATTTTTAAATGAGTTGCACAAATGCAATACCTTAATCAAGAGCAGAAAGATACATATAGCAAATTTGATCTTAAATTTATATCAATAAACCACCATCCATACCAATGCAAAGTATTCATCTCTATAGCACTAAAGGATACCCCTTTAAATGTAAACAAACATTTATAAACAATGTTTGGGAATTTGGACATAGTTCTCTCCAAACTGCTTCCTGATTTCAAGTGTGCAAAGTATTTTTGGGTGTTCATGGAGACCTTTTGGGTGGTCTTGGTCCATCAAACCACATTAGTCTGGAAGGAATCCACAGGTTCTCATCTTCTGTGGAAACAAAAGCAGAACCTCTTTTCCAAAGCAACATATCCTTAGACCCAAATTCTAAAGTCAAGATACTTTTAAAGGATACATGTTGGTTTAGATTAGCAGCCCGTACAATGAAATGTTTCTCTGTACTTAGCTCATTCAGTCAAAAAATTCAAAGAAAACACAATAATACACGTAATCCAAACTCTCTGTGTATTTTCCATCTTAATGTGGCTTATTTTTCTTTATTCCTTTAATCTATGACTCTCTTTACTCTGTCTCTTTTAAGACTTTGTTTTATTTTTTCTATATTCGTTTCCTTCTCTCTCTCAAGCCCACGTACATTTATCCAACACTGTGACCCATTTAGAGGTCTTTTCCATTTGGATTTGTCTTTATTACATGTGTATCTGTAATTATTTTTTTGACCAGAAGCATTTTTTTTTAATGCTAAGTGAGCATGGCTAGAATCAACTCTGCAGCACTGCCTGTTGGCTCTGCCAACAGCAGATGCCTGTTCACTGCCTCTGAGACTGCCAGGTAGGAGCCGTCCTCACCACCTCAACTCTGGGAACCACCGTGCAGCATATAAACCCTTTTTATCTGAGGAAATGCTAAATCTGCCATGCAGTGCACGGCACACCCTGGAAATATCTCTGTGTGTGATGGTGGGAATCCACCATGCTCTCCTGCCTGTGCACTCCTAGCAGACCAGATCCTGTAGCCTGCCCAGGCAGGGAGCACTGAGCCACAGGTATGGTCTCAGCTACTTTCCTCCTGACCCCAAGTGGGCACACAAGCATCCTGACCCAAAGTGGGTGGCAGGCATCAACCCCAAATGTTTCAGACCACGTTGGTGCACCATTTTGTTGGTGGAGACTGCTCCTTTATTTCCCGGCTGTCCAGATCCAAAATAATTACACAGAAACTATATTATTTGAAACACTGCTTGGCCAATAGCTTAAGCATATTACTAGTTAGCTCCTATACCTTAAATTAATCCATTTCTATTATTTTGTATTTTACCACAAGGCTTGTGCTTTACCAGCAAGGTTCCAGCTGGCAGCTGGTGTCTTTCTCCTCCCGATGCTACATAGTGTCTCTCTGACTCTGCCTACTTTCTCCCAGCATTCAGTTTAGTTTTCCCACCTAGCTCTATTCTGCCCAATCACAGGCCAAAATGTGTCTGGGAGAACAAGCTAGAGAGAAGACTCAGTGGGTAAGAGCACCGCTCTTCTAAGGGCCCCAAATTCAGTTCCCAGCACCCACATGACTGCTCACAGTCATCTGTAACTCCAGCTCCAAGAGACCCAGTGCCTTCCTCTCACCTCAGTGGGCATGGCACACATATGGTGCATATACATACAGGCAGAGAGAACGCCCATACATGTAAAATAAAACAGTTTAAAATAATAAAAAAAAAAGGTCCAGGCAGTGGTGGTGCGCTCCTTCATCCCAGCAGAGGCAAGCAGATCTCTGTGAGTTTAAGGCCAGCCTGGTCTACAGAGTGAGTCCTAGGGCAGCCAGGACTACAGAGAAACATTTAAAAAAAAACAAAAAGCAAAAAAACCAACTTTAAAATCTCTCAAGGACCCCTTCCCTAACAGTACAAAGAGTAACACATCCTGGGGAGGGGACTGGCTGGCCAGCTGTGGAGAAGCAAATTCTCTGAACTTCTAGCTACCTGGAAGCTGTGCAGAGAGCTCCTGGAAGGTGAGTCATCCGTGAGTCATTTCCTGGGTCAGGGTGAGCTTCTCAGCAATGCTGTGGATGTCAGCTATCCCTGCTCCTGTGAGTGACTCCTCTCCCACACTCCTGTTGATGACCCACTCTCCCTACTCCTGTTCAACATAGCCCTTCAAGTCTTGAGCTCAGCAATAAGGCAAGGGAAGGAGAATACAGGGGTGCACACATCTGGAGGAAGACGGCAAAGCATCTTACCTGCAGATGATATGATTCTATATAGAAAAGACCCAAAGACTCCTTCAGAAGACTTCACAGCTGATGACCACCATAAACAAAGTGGCAGGTCACAAAATCACCATGCAGACATCAGCAGCAGCTTGTTTACAAGAAAACCATACTGAGTCAGGCAGTAGGATGCACGTCTTTAATCCCAGCATTCAGGAGGCAGAGACGGGCCTGTGAGTTCGAGGTCAGACTGGTCTACAGGAGCGAGTTCCAGGACAGGCTCCAAAGCTACTGAGAAACCCTGTCTCAAAAATCCAAAATAATTAATTAATCAAAATAAAATAAACTCTGTCTCAAAAAACCAAAAACAGGGCTGGAGAGATGACTCAGTGGTTAAGAGCACTGGCTGCTTTTCCAGAGGTCCTGAGTTCAATTCCTAGCAACCACATGGTGGCTCACAACCATCTGTAATGAGATCTGGTGCCCTCTTCTGGCGTGCAAGCATACAGGAAGGCAGAATGTTGTAAAACAAACAAACAAACAAAAAAAAAAAACCCAGCAACCAAACAGAACAACAACAAGCAAAAACATTGCTGGGTGTATTACCATACCCCATTTCAAGTTATACGTCACAGGAATAGGAATAGCAATACAGTCAGTGTGGCGCTGACACAAAACTTTTATGTGTGTGGAATGCTCTGCCTGCATGTATGTATGTGACCACATGTGTAGCTAGTGCCCTAGGAGGTCAGAAGACAGTCTCAGATCCCCTGGAACTAGATTATGGATGATTGTGAGCTACCTTGAAAGTGCTGGGATTAGAACCTAGAATCTCTCCAAGGGCTGTGAGTCCTGTTAACCTCAACCAGTGCTTCCCAACCTTCGGGTGGTGACACCCACAGAGGTCGCATATGAAATATTTAAATTACAATTCATCACAGTAGCAAAATTACAGTCATGAAGTAGCAAAGAAAATAATTTTGGGGTTAGGGTTCACAGCAACATGAGGAACCAAATTATAGATCACATCATTAGGAAGGCTGTTTTTTAAAAAATCAGTTTTTCTAAAAATCTCTCCACTCCCCAACCACCCAATTTTTGACAAAAGTGCCAAGACTATATATTTGAGAAAAGAGAGCATTTTTAGCATGTGGAGCTGAGAAAACAGGGTCTCGTGTGGAAGAATGAAGCTCAGTCCTTATCTCTCACTCTGAAGGATTCAGACGCCCCAGTGTGAGACCAGGAACTCAGCCTGACTGTGCTGGTGTACGTCTTTAATTGCAGCACTTGGGAGGCAGAGGCAGGTGGATCTCCAGGACAGCCAGGGCTATACAGATACCCTGTGTTGAAAAATGAAAAAAGGGGAGCTGGAGAGATGGCTCAGTGGTTAAGAGCACTGACTACTCTTCTAGAGGACCCGGGTTCAGTTCCCAGCACCCACATGGCAGCTCACAACTGTCTGAAGATCCAGTTGCAGGGGATCTGACACCTTCACACCAATGCACATAAAATAAAGTTAAATAAACCATAAAAAATATTTTTAAAAAAATGAAAAAAGGGGCTGGAGAGATGGCTCAGCCATTAAGACCACTAGTTGCACCTCTGGAGGTCATGAGTTCAGTTCCCAGCAACCACACAGTGGCTCACAACCATCTGTAATGGGATCTGGTGTCCTCTTCTGGCCTGCAGGCATACACGCAAGTAGAACACTCATACAAAAAAAAAAAAAAGACCCAAAACTCTGAGAATGCTAGGAGGAAAAGTAGAGGAAACATCTTATTTTATTTTGTTTGTTTGTTTTTGTTTTTCAAGACAGAATTTCTCTGTGTAGCTTTGAACTTGCTCTGAAGACCAGGTTGGCCTTGAACTCACAGGGATCAGCCTGCCTCTGCCTCCTGAGTGCTGGGATTAAAGGTGTGTGCCACCACTGCCTGGTTTAAGAAATGCTTTAAAAAATAGGCAGAGGGGGCTGGAGAGATGGCTCAGAGGTCCTGAGTTCAATTCCCAGCAATCACATGGTGGCTCATAACCATCTATAATGAGATCTGGTGCCCTCTTCTGGCCCACAGGGATGCATGCAGGTGGAATATTGTATATATAATAAATAAGTTAATCTTTAAAAAAAAAACAGGAAGAGGCCAGTCACAGGAGCACATGCCTTTGGGCAGAGGCAGGGGGATTTCTGTGATTTTGAGGCCAGCCTGTTCAAGTTTCTTTATGTCAAAACAACATAGAGAGACTCCATCTCACAAGAAAAACCAACAAAAAGACGCTTTTTTAAAAGATTTATTTATTTATTATGTATACAACATTCTGCATGCCAGAAGAGGGCGACAGATCTCATTACAGATGGCTATGAGCCACCATGTGGTTGCTGGGAATTGAACTCAGGACCTTTGGAAGAGCAGGCAGTGCTCTTATCCTCTGAGCCATCTCTCCAGCCCCCCCCCCAAAAAAAGACACTTTCTAAATAGGACTCTAGTCACCTGAGAAAAAGACACCAGTCAACAAAAGGTCTTCTGAGCAGCCAAGGAAACAGTTATCAGGGTGAAGAGGGGCCTACAGAAAGTCTTTGCCAGCAGACGGAAATTAATATCCAGAGCACAGATGAACTCAAAAATTAGACAATGAGAAAGCAAACAGCCCAATGAACAGTGAGCCATGGGGATGGAAAAAAATCCCCCAAAGAAGAAACACACAGGAGGCAGAGGCAGGCAGATCTCTGTGAGTTTGAAGCCAGCCTGGTCTACATGGCAAGTTCTGTGCTACCTAGGACTACTATTCCCCAAAGTCATGGGTTATTAAAACAAAAAAAAAAGGCACCCAGTTCCAGGACTGAGCCATCTCCCCATGAATTGTCTGGCAGACGGGGCCCAACATCAACACAGGAAATTGCCAGTGCTCCTGGTTGCCCACAAGAAACAGATAACAAGACCAATGTCTGAGGATACTGCGTCCTCTAGTTACAGGACATAGAGAAACCAAGGGAGAACTGAGCTGGAAGCGTCCTCCCTGCTGGGAAGTAAGTGTTCACAGTGCTACAAGGTGCTGTAGCAACTGGGGGAGGAGTTTCAACAACACTCTCCCTCCACTGTGGTCCCAGTGTCCCACACAGCACACTGGGACATCTCTGCCACTCCCGTCAAGTCTCAGGGGCATCGCAGGTTGGAAGGAGGAGCGGTGTGAGGTGAAACAATCTCCCGGGTATGGTACAGCCTCTGCAGTCTGGAACTCAGAGACCTGCTGCACACCCATCTGTCAAAATGCTCACATGCCAGAGAGAAAGCTCCCTTCCTGAGGATGGCCAGTCAGACGTGGTAGCAGTAGCCACTGGTAAGTAGCCTGCACTCCCGGGAGCAACTCTAATGAAACACACTGGGTCACCAAAAGCAAAACAAAAAAAGGCACACTTTAGGGTTTCTATCGCTTGAAAAGACACCATGACATGGCAACTCCTATAAAGGAAGATATTTAATTGGGGCGGATCTCTTTCAGTTCAGAGGTTCAGTTCCATCATTATCATGGGGACCATGACAGCATGCAGGCAGATGCAGGCAGATGCAGGCAGATGTGGTACTGGAGGAGCAGCTGAGAGTCCTACACCTTGCAGGCAACAAGAAGTCTGAGACACTGGGTGGTATCCTGAGTATAGGAAACCTCAAAGCCCACCCCCATGGTGACACACTTCCTCCAACAAGGCCACACCTATCTAACAAAGCCACACCTCCTATAGTGCCACTCCCTATGAGATTATGGGAACCAATTACATTCAAACCACCACGGCATGGAAACAACATTTTTTTAAGAAAAGAAATTGAATTTCTACAATGGTCAGACAATTAAGTGTGCTGGCTGCTCTTCCCCAGCGCCCAGTTCAGTTCCCAGCACCCACATGGAGGCTCATGACCACCTGTACCTCCAGTTCCAAGGGATCCAATGCCCTCTTCCTGGCCCCAGGTACAGATCCATACATACACTCAAGCAAAAACAATCACACACATAAAATAAAGTCTTTTTTTAAAAAATCCAGGGCGGAGGGGGGAGGGCCTTAGACTTCCCACAGGGCAGGGTACCCTGTGGAAGGGGGAGGGTGAGTGGGGAGCAGGAGGGAAATGAGAGGAGGGGAGGAAGTGGAAATTTTGAATGGTATTATTTATAAAGTAATAAAAAAAAATCCAGGGGCTGGAGAGATGGCTCAGAGGTTAAGAGCACTGGCTACTCTTCCAGAGGTTCTGAGTTCAATTCCAAGCAAAGCCATCTGTAATAAGATCTGGTGCCCTGTTCTGGCATGCAGGCATACATGCAGGTAGAGAGAGCACTGTATACATAATAAATAAATAAATATTAAAAAAAGAAAAAGAAATCCGATCCTGGTGTGAAGGTATATGCCTTTAATCCCAGCAGTCAGCACCTGAGAAACAGAGGCAGACAGATCTCTGAGTTTGAGACCAGCCCGGTCTACAGGACAAGTTCCAGGCCAGCCAGGGCCATGTGGGAAGATACTGTCTCAAAAGAACAAGTCCACGAGCAGAGCTCAAGCAGTCAGGGTACGAGGCAAGAGCTCAGTCGCTCAGCCTCTACTCACCCTGAGTTCTGCATTCCTAACAAGGGACACTGATGCACCTACTTCTTGTCCTGAGACCACACTGTAAGGGCCGCTGTCCCAAGCCAATCTGGCTGGTTTCTCAAACCAGAAGAAGGGAGGAGGAAATACTCCAAAGCACACCACGCCCTGTCCATCCTAGAAAGCTCCTCAACAAAGACAGACACTTGGGAAGGAAGCAGGCGTAGGGTCAGAGTTCAACCAGAGGCAGGGGCTTTACAGGCAGCACAGGACTCACGCAGAGCACAGGCGCTGTACCTGGCGAGGGTCCTTCTGCTTGACCTTGTACTGTGGCTCCGTTGTCAGGGCGATGATGTAACCAAAGGAGCTCTGGGAATTCTCGCACCCTCAGATGTAGTGACATTGTAGTAACATACTTTAAGGGGATGAATAAATTACAGGGTTAACAGGAGGGGCCATAGAGACGCTGAAAATTTGGGGATTGGCTTCAAACATATCCAGGTGTACCCTACTGATTGTACTGCAATCCGTATTTTCTGCCTATGGTGTGACGGAGCCTAATGGGCACTAGAGGGCGCGCTGAGCTCGCGGAAGCCGCAATCTTTCTATTTTGCCTTGTGTGCTGCTCCTGGGAAGCCAGAAGAGAGAACTGGAGTGAACCAGTTTCTGGGTGCTGAGACTCAAACCCGAGTCCTCTGGGAGAGCAGCGCGTGCTCTTAACCACTCTGCTATCTGTCCAGCCCTTGGGATTTTATTTATTTTGCAGGGGAAAAGGTTCTGGAGCAGGAGCTTACCCGTACGTAGCCCAGGCTATCCCTGTTCACTATATGATTCAAGGTTGGTCTCAAATCCAAGGTGATTCTCCTGCCTCAGCTTCCCAAGTGCTGAGGTGATTACTGTGGGTCTCCACATTCAGCTTTGTTATCTTTTAATCCATGTGTAAAGAGAGATAATAGATGATGTAGTTGGGGGGCTATCAAAACGGCAGGAGGCATCTGCATTTGAGGGATGCTAATATCCAAAGACAGTTTCACTCATTCTGGCATTTGTTTGTTAGTTTTGCTTTACTTTTTTGGTTTGTTTTTCTTTTCTTTTCTTTCTTTTTTTTTTTTTTAAGATTTATTTATTTACTATGTGTACAGCATTTCTTCCACGCCAGAAGGGGGCACCAGATCTCATTACAGATGGCTGTGAGCCACCATGTGGTTGCTGGGAATTGAACTCAGGACTTCTGGAAGAGCAGTCAGTGCTCTTAACCACTGAGCCATCTCTCCAGCCCTGGTTTGTTTTTCAAGATAGAGTTTTTCTGTGTAACAGCTCTGACTGTCCTGGAACTCACTCTGTAGACCAGGCTGGCCTTAAACTCAGAGATCTGCCTGCCTCTGTCTCCCAAGTATTGGGATTAAATAAATGCATGCGCCACCATCGCCCAGCTCTTTCTTTTTTTAAGATTTCTTTTAGGGGCTGGAGAGATGGCTCAGCGATTAAGAGGATTGCCTGCTATTCCAAAGGTCCTGAGTTCAATTCCCAGCAACCACATGGTGGCTCACAACCATCTGTAATGAGGTCTGGTGCCCTCTTCTGGCCTGCAGGCATATATTGTATACATAATAAATAAATAAATATTTTTTTAAAAAAAGATTTTTTTTTAATTTTGTGTACATTGGTGTTTTGCTTGTATGTATGTCTGTGTGAGGGTGTCGGATTCCCTGAAAAATTGTGGGCTGCCATGTGGCTGCTGGGAATTGAATCCAGGTCCTTGGGAAGAACAGCCAGTGCTCTTAACCGCTGAGCCAACTAACTGTCCAGCCCCCTGGTTTTTGTTGTTGTTGTTGTTTGTTTTTTGATTTATTTATTATGTTTACAGTGTTCTCCCTGCCTGTGTGCCTGCAGGCCAGAAGAGGGCGCCAGATCTCATCATCGCTGGTTGTGAGCCACTATATGGTTGCTGGAAATTGAACTCAGTCCTCTGGAAGAGCAGCCAGTGCTCTTAACCACTGAGCAATCTCTCCAATCCTCTGATTTCTTTTTTCAATGATTAAAATTTTTAATTGTGCTGGGTGTGGTGGCACATGCCTTTAAATCCCAGCACTTGGGTGACAGAGGCAGGTGGATCTGAGACTCACCTGGTTTACAGAGCGAGTTCCAGGAAAGATAGAGTTACATAGTGAGACCCTGTCTCAAAAACAACAAACAAATTTTATTGGTGTATATGCGTATCAGGTACACCAGGCTGGCCCCAAAGTTCTAGCCTCCTGCCTCAACCTCAGGCCCCAAGTGCTGGGGTAAAGACATACGCCCAGCACAAGGCTCAGGTTTTTGTTTTTATCTTATTTTTTAACTTTAATGAAAGAAGCCAAAACATTGATTTTAACATTTTTCTGTGTGTGTTTTGTTGTGTGTTTGTGTGTCTTGGTGCTACGCATTGGTCCCAGGGCCTGGCCACATCATTGTTTTAAATTTTCTTTTTTTTCTTTTTTGTTCTGTTTGCTTTGTCTTTTTTGGCTTTAAAAAATGAACAACTCGAGCCGGGCGGCAGTGGCGCAAGCCTTTAATC